>JAEMOT010004279.1:241525-264111 GCA_019297695.1 Apostasia ramifera
CGGCGACCGGAGGTGCTGGGGCGGGAGCTCCAACAACCGGAGGAGGGAGAGCTGGGACCGCCGCGACCGGCGGAAATAACTCCAGGGCTGCCGCGACCGGCGGAGGAGGCGCTGGAGCCGCTGCTACCGGCGGAAGAGGAACAGGGACCGCCGCTACCGGCGGGAGAGGAACAGGGACCGCCGCTACTGGCGGGAGAGGGAGCACTGCACATACCGGTTGCGTTTGTCTGAGGATTACAGCCTGCTGGGCTGTAAGACCGGTGACCATGTCCGTGAGGTTCGCGAGCATCCCCTGAAGTTCTAAGACGCGGGTACCCCTGGAGGAAGAAGCAGATTCGGCGTGGCGCCGAGAGGTTGAGGCTGAAGCTCTGTCGTCCAGTGCTCAAACGGAAGGTTGCCCTGCGTGCATACTGCGAGCAGCGGAGTTGGTTTTGCGCGTTCTAGCCACCATCTTCCCAGGTCTCAATGAAAGCACCAGAAGATGTTGACGTAGGATGTGGGGGTCCTAGGAAACACCGAAAAGAAAGAGAGTCCCGGGAGACGGCGGCGCGCAAAGGGATGAGCCTGTTAACGGAAGCTCAGCAAGGGAGTGAATTCAGAGCATTCAGAGAAACACACAGAGGTTTAAGGTGGTTCAGGGAGATAATCCCATACTTCCACCGGACGATCAGCGAAGAGCCTTCACTAATGAAGAAAGGTAGCCTTAACGGCTTGTACAATATTTTTGGAAGGAAGAAAGAAGAAAAGAAGAGAGTTCCACCGTTGGGTCTCTGTTACAATGAGAGTGAAGAAATCTTTTTTCCTTGTTTTTGGTGCTTTTTCTCCCTGCTTGTGGTGAACTGTTCAGCGGTATTTGTAGCTGACGGAGTGCGTGGCTTCACCCGGGTTTTCCGGAGATAAGGTGATGGACAAGCTCTGGGTTCGCGCCGCTTGTAGGCCACCGGAGAGGCCTTGAGCCGTAAAAGGAGAGTGATATCTTTTAATATTTGTACTTCTTCTGGAGATCCGTGATGGCTGGAGTATGCGGATCCTTGATTTGCGGGTCTGGATAAAGGTGCCTTGTACGGGGAACGACGTGGTTAGGTGGAGCTGACTGTGACAGGCGTTGTCCCGTAACCTCATACCCGATGTTACCAGGGATGATCCTGGGTTATCGGGCACGAGGTTGGGTTGAACCCTCGTGTCCGAGGTTTGACTTGGTCAAAGGTCCTGCAAAGTCAGACAGATGAGTCAGCAAATAAGTCAGAGAAATAGAGGCCAGCCAAGCGCTATGTGTACGGTCAAGATGCAGCGCAGAAACCACGTGTTAACAGTTATTTAATTATATTACTTCCGCTGTATAAGATAAACGTTTTTATTTTGTTAAGTTAAAAGTTTCTATGTATATTCTTCCCTATGATTTAAGTGAGTTTTCATAGTGTCCCAAAAAAGAGACGTTACGTGTGGTATCTCAAAAGGGGACGTCACATGTATAATTATCCCAAACACTGCTGATTTAGATAATTATTTTATTAACCATTAGTAATTAAAATCACATGCTTAGATACACCCATAATTAATTCTTATTGTGCTTTATCATATTTAGTTGAAAGGTATTTCCTCTCTAAGACTGCAATACTTTTTATTTGATTTCAGTATTAGAGAATTTTTTTATTTCGTTATTTTGTCCACGAGATTGGTTTAATTAAAATTTTTATGCAATATTTAAAAAAAAAAATACATTTGTAAAACTTACAAGCAAACATTCCTAAAGTCAAATATTTATAAGTAATATCTTCGATTTTGAATGTAAAATGTATAGGTAATATTCACATCTTAATTTTTGTTTGTCATTCATTATTTTAACTTAATTTAATTAACACATATAATTAAAATTAAATTTAGTCTTTAAGAGCTAAAATTATTCTAACCCTTAAATGAAAAATTTATTATTTATGATGTTCCTGTCTTTTTTCATAAAATTTTATTTTAATTTTTATCTATTTTTAAGATCTCTATTTTGTTTATGTTTTTATCATTGTAAATTTTTTTAAAACCAATTATATATAATTTTAATTACATGTATTAAAAAAATATAATATAAAAAATTAACATAAAAATATTACCTATAAATTTACATTCAAAATAAAATAATATCTCTTGTGAGTATTTAATTTAAGAGATATTACTTAAAAAAAAGTGATAGATATAAACCCCTTTTAAAAATTAATAATAGGACTCCGTATTTAATTTGTCTACCTCAGCAAACTGGGATCACCACACTTCATTCAAATATCATACGTATTAATTTTATTATTTACATAAAATTATTACAAAGTTTTGATTAAAAAAAAAATTAAATATAAAAATAATTTAGACCATATTAAGCCAAGCTCCTTCCGGCCATCCTAGGTAGATTAGGAGGTGATAAATCGATGTAGTAGTATTAAAACATATCTCGAAAATACGAATATTCAGTTGGGTGACATGGAATGCATATCGCAATAATTAGAGTATCCGATGGGGTCAACGCGAAAACATCATTACTACACTAATGGTGAAATCCATGTCAAGTTGTGCTTACACGATCTGCCAAAAGTAGTAGAAAGTCTTGAAAAGGTAGCCGAAGAGCTAACCCCTGCAATCACAAAGAAAAGAGAAAACCCTAGAGAAGTTTGCAACGAAGGTCTACTTCTTTAAAGGTGATGATGAATAGCCAGCAAAGGCTCTCATATGCAAGACCGAAGATGATGGAAGCTTCGAATCTCAAAACATGGTCCTCAGTGTCGGTTTTTTTCGAGTGCATTTTTAGTTTCACAACATTGGAGTTCTTTGGAATCATGGCACCGTTGAAGGCATCAAAGAGCGAAGGGGTAGCCACTTGGGGTTTGGAGTTCAACTACGAATGGAGGGTAAGATGGCAACTAAACTCACGAGTGAGAGTGAGAATTCACTTCTCACTTTTCTCTAAAAGGATGTGAGTTCAACAAGTTCCCTTGTGTAGGCCATATGGTTAGCAACAACTGCCACTTTGGTCGGCAAAGCACCCATTATGTGTGGAGAAAGTTCGGTCAATTTAACAACGATTCAACTTCTAGAGTTATCTAAAAGAGATGAATTTTCATCTCGTGTATACTCATTGGGTAGTATCACCTTAGCAGGATGGGAGTCTATAGACTCCATCCAACCTCTCTCTTCGAAGCAAGCTTTTTCTAAAAAGAATTACATTCCGCAAAACCCTAAAACTCAAAACACTAGAATTTAGAAAAATGAAAAGTGATAATGCAACTGTCATTTCCTTATATAAAAAGCTATTTTAATGCCAAGTGTCATTCGTCTAGCAACTAAGATCACTACGGAGAACATGAAATGATGCGCGTCATGATCTTAACATGGTGTGATAATCACGGAGGATAAAGTCGGTTCATTCTCAATGGACAATATTTCAACAATGATGTTCTAAGAAAATGAGGCCTTCAACAATGTGACTTTTCTTCTACCTAATGATAATGATTCCTCTCAACTGTAACGACAATTCCCTTGAACACCAATTGGCTGAAGGAAGTAAATAGACACACACACACACACTTCATGTAATTAGTAATACAAACTCTAATGTGCTAACATGTATAAAGGGGAGGAGAGGGCCCAATGGCTGCAATGAGCAAGAAGAAAATCCTCGATCTACCATAGAAAAAGAACAACTGAACTTCTTGGGCGAGAATCAAGTAGTGAAGATAGAACCGGAAAAAGAAGAGTCAACTAGAGAAACGAATGTTAAAACTGTTGTATAGTGGTGAAACAACTGTAGTGGGATGCATTTATGGCACTATCAACAACTACACATGCATCGGCAACTCAAGCTAAACACAGCCATTGGCCGGTGGTGTCGCCCCAGGATGGGTGCATGGCTCGAGGTAGCTAGTGAGCTGTTAGATGCTCGATGTAGCAAGGTTGTACATGCCGGAGAATTACTTGCCTGATGTGCTTCACTTTAAGGTCTATGTGTAATAAAAAATTCAATTGCTTTTATAAATACTTTCAGCTCACCCTCCTCCTCTTACAAAAGAATCTCATTCTCTGGCAAGCTTCCCTCAACTGATCTGAAGGCAGCCCAAAGAACAGCCGTACCCAGTTCTTCAACCCGATCACTGAACCTAATTTAAATTCAAGAGTATCCTAAAATCAGTGTAAAATAATGATCAACGTAAATGTAGAGTTAAAAAAAAAAATTAATGCTAACTGAGATTTCATGCTAAAGAAATATAAGTTGAAAAAAAGGAAAGAAAGGCGAATTAATCATACAAGAAAGCTGATTGTGTAACTTCACATTCTTCGGTAAACGTAAGGAAAATATGATAGCAGTTGCTGAGATTGGCCATGCCGTTGGAGTCGTCCAGCATTACCTTTCTAACTCAAGGAAGGAGCACCGTGCTGCAGTAAAGTGACTCCTACGGTGTCTTTGTGACAGCCAAGATGGGTTTATGCTTCGAAAAGGATTAGAGGCAGTAGGCTTCACAAATGCATATATGGCTGGAGACCTAGACTCGAGAAAGTCAATCTCTTTATATCCCATCACCTTAAGCGGGAGCTACTGTGTGATGATAGAGATTGCATAAATTTGTGGCTCTTATCAAAATCGCAAAATTAAAAAAAAAAATGCAATCTCAAAGTTTATCAAAAAAAAAGATGCAAGGAGATACTGTGTACGAGGAAATTCTCAAAGAATTGGGGCACAAAAAAGACCTTTTTCTTTTGCATTCTAATAATAACAACCAAACCTTTATCCCATAAGGTGGAGTTCGCTATATGAATCATTTGTTTTTATTATACTTTATCAAATAAAAGCTCATTATTTAGCTCTAAGTATGCAAAATCATTTCTTATAGTTTTTTATCATGTCTTTCTAGGTCTCCCTCTTCCCCTTTTTATATGGGCAAGATCTAATAACCCAAATCTTTTTACTGGAATTTTAATCAGCTTATGATATATACGCCCAAATCATTTAAGCTGAGACTCTTTGAGCTTATCCTCGAAAGAAATTATTCCAACTATCTTACGAACATACTCATTTCTTATCTTATCTTTCTTGTATACCCACTCATTCATTTTAGCAATCTCATTTTTACAATACTTAATTTTATTCATAGTTTTTTCTTCATAAGCCAGCACTCAGCACCACATAATATTACTGATCTTACTATCCTATAAAATTTGTCATTAAGTTTGAATGAGGTTTTTATATCACACAAAACACATAATACATTCCTCCATTTAATCTATTATGTTTGAATTCTATTAATAGCATCACCATTTATTTCACCGTTGTTTTGTATGAAAAATATAAAGTATGTAAACTGCACACTCTTCCCGATAATTTAACTACCAATTGTTACCTCCCTGATATCTTAACTAAAATTGCATTTCGTGTATTTAGCTTTAGTGATGCAGACAATATGCAAAATGTACCCCCAAAGTGAGATCAATAATAATTTCAGTATATGAACATAAAATTATTCAAGAATATTACCGATGATAATTAAGTAATAATTAAGAAGCTTTTGGGTTCGAGAGATAAGTCAATTTTAAATGTCTAGAAACAAGTTAAAATAATATCTAATCGATTTACCAAATGATTTAAGGTAACCCGATCTCAACAGATCAAAGCCAGGGTATACAACAGATAGGATTCTCACAATAAAAATTTACCCAACAACAATTTATTTACGCAATAATGAGTCTGGTCACACAAGCGAGCAAATCAAACAGTCTCAATAAAAAATACCACCAAGATCTTATAGGATTTTTGAAATATTCAGTTGATGTTCGGATTTACCTTCGAGAAGAGAATCCGGGCCTCAAGGCTATAATGCAGCAACTCGTGGATCGCTTGGTATGCCAGCAGTACAGTGAAATTCAATGGAGGCAAGCTAGAACTGATGGGCGCGGCAGGTCGTCGGAGCACGGGCGGTCGGGAAGGGCGGCAGCGAGGTTGCCGGCGCACGTCGGTGATCGGTCGGCCGCCTGGAGATGAAAGCAGAGGCAGGTGAGCAGAGCGAACGCGGATCTCGGCACGACGTGTGAGGCGAGGCTGGCAATCGTGCGAGGGGTGACGCCGGCAGTGGAGCGGAGCGGTTGGAGCATCGACGGCGAGGTTGCCGACTTCCACTAGTGGCCGGCGGGCCGCCTGGGGCAACGGCGGAAGCGAGCGAGCATAGCAGACGCGGCGACGCTGTGGAACAGAGCAAGATGAGGGTCGTTCGAGCGGATCGAGCTGGCAGAAAGGACTAGCGGTGGCTGGCGTGCTTGCGGACGGTGATGAGGGCGGGCCGAGCTGTCTGTGCGAAGGCGCAAGTGTGGGTGGCGTGGCACGGCATCGACGACAGTAAACAAAGCCAATGGCTCTGTTTGGAAATTAGGGCAGTGAAATTACGTGCAGGAGCCTAGAGTTAATATGAGCTTAAGAACTATGAAAGAAATCAAGAAGAGTTAGGAATACCTTAAATTTCTTTAAAGTATTTAGGGATTTTCACTCAAGACCCTAACCCTTCCTTTCACTGGGATATAACACACAATATTCAAACTCAAAGTGATTTCATTCCAAGACTAAGAACAAATAATACCAGTTCATGCCTTTATATAGGCCTATTACAATTGAAATTCAAAATGCTGAAATAAATGCGAAAATAAATGCAGAAATAAAAGAATATGAGTTCACTTAAAGTTAAAGCACATAGAAGTTCGATATCACTGGATCCGAGATGTGCTCGTATAAGTCTTGTTGCAGAAAAAGATCCAAATTAACAAAAATAGTCTGCAAGGAATCAATAAGCTTGGCGTTTGTCTCATAAGTTGGAAGGGGAAATTTATTGGAATTCTCTCTCCTTATAAGAGCTAAGAAAAATATTTGAATGCTCGAATATTTTCGATAAGGAGTGATGAAGCAATGCAGAAGTTATTCAAGATGAATCCTCACGAAGGAATGTCAAGAAGATGGTCCTCCTTGAAGTTCCTCGAACTAAGTAACCCACAAAGAAGACAGGTTTTTCTGCTGAAAGGAAAATGCGAAAAACCCATTTTGATGAATGGCATTCTTTGACAAGGATCATGGAAGTAGAAGAAATGTATCCTTCACCAAAGGCAACCTTCAAGAAACTCTTAAACAAGAAGTTCCTGAAGTCAAAGAAGGTACTTGTTTGCCAAACTCCTCGAGAAGAGTTTTTCATAAGAATTTTGAACAAGTGTTTTACAAGATTCAACACCTTTCTTCGGCATAGGCCTCAAAACACTCCAAACCCCTCCTATAAACACCCTCACAATTTTTTTTAATTTTCACATCATTTATAAATTTTAATACAAAAAATCAACTTTATTTCATATCCTACACATATCTCAATAAAATATCAACTTTATTTCACATCTAATATAATTCAAACCAATTACAAGAAGCTAAGACAAAAGAGAGAATTCCCTTCAACTCCATGAGAAAGCTCAAGTTCCTAACTGAAATAGAGGGTTTCAAGGATAACAACAGCCAAACAAACTTCATATTTGTAAGGAATTTTCTCAAGTCCAATAACAATTAAGTTCAACTCTAGGAGGAAACTAACTAATGTTAATCATGGATGATTAGCTGTTCTATACTATAAAAATCGAAATCAATGGTTCTTCTATATTAGAAACCAAATTTGATATTGACAACGAACCTACTGATCGGTTGACTTAAATTTTGGTTTGGTTAACTAAAAATTCTCCTTTTTGATCGATCGTCTAAATTTATAAAGTTATATAATCAATGACAAATTTTACCAAATAGCAACTGTTTAAATCTCATGTCTAACCTTGTGAAAAAAAATCAAGTACAAATAATCACATGCTAAAATAATTTATAACGAATTGTATTCATTTAATGGTGTTAGTACATAACATAAACTAAATCATATTTCTTTATATATTTGACAAACCTTAGAACCGAAACTATAACAAAAATGTATCAATATAAAAAGTGAACCCAAAATTGTCAATTCAACTAACTGAATTTTTTGATCCATTTCTTTGCTTTCAATTCCTTTTCCAGTTACATGTTATTTTTGCTAAACCTTCTAGTACATGCTTATTTGGCTCAATCATATGAGAATTGCATTTATCTTTTAGTGCCTTCGTTCAGTCAAAAATTCTAGAACTAATGATCATACGATATGTCCAAGTAGATTCAATACCAATTACCATAGCAAATGGCTGGCCTATACAGCTATTGTTGGCCTATACAGCTATTGTTGGCCAAGGAGTAACACATCTAACACCCTCTCATTCTTTAAAGACAATTCATGTTTAAAAACTATATAATAACCTTGTATCAATTCACCGCACAATGAAAGCATAGGCTCTTGATGTAGTTTACCATCATTTACTACCAACTTTGTCAAATGTATGGCACATCATTAACCATAAAGACAAAATAAATTTTTATCGAAAGCTCCTTCTAATAAGAAAAAGATAATTAAACATAAGAACTTTAAAAGCACTTACGATGGTTTTGCAAATCTCATGTGATGAATATAACCAACTGATATGTATTGAGACTCTCATTTTACCTATTTATTTGTGGCTAGTTTGGAAGCAATTGAATAAACTTAACAATATTCCAAATTTAATATTTTCTAAAACTCAATCGTTATTGAAGAATGTTTTCATTTTTTATATTGCAATGTCCATAATATTATTTGTAATATCATCAATAATGTTTAAGACTAAAATGTGCAACTAAATTCAAGAATGTTCAAAATAGTGTTTTTGAAATTTGTCAACAAGATTATACGAATTATTCTGATTTATCATATAAGTCACACCACAAATATGATAATATAAAATAATATATATAATATATAATTATTATATCTTGACATATTCATATCATACTTTTTTAGATTTATCTTACCATCATATCTGTATTTGTGTCGTATTATATCTTATCGTCATATCGTACATGTACTTAATTCATTTGGTTCGGGTCCTTTTTTCAGTCTAATACAAATTTCAATTATAAAAATCAAATTTATTTCACATCCAGCACAAATATAAACATTAGAATTAACTTTATTTCACATTTTATACACTTCCCAATATTAAACTAAATTTTTTTTCCATTAAATTTATAAATAAAATATTTTTTTCTCTTATTCAAAATTTAACCCTTAAACCAAACGAGGCCATTTTATAGGTGAGAAATCTAACAAGAGCTTGGGATAAGAATAATATATATACATGCACACATTGTTTGAATTCTAACCTGGCAAAACCAACACAGATTCTTCTTTCATCAGCTCCTTTGCAAAATCCACATCATTGTCTATGCCAAAAAGTTGTGCTGTGTTAACTTCCACCTGAAATTTTTTAAGAGTCAAGCATATGCTTGAAGATGCCATGACTTGCTGAATACAGGTACATAAACAAAGCAAACCATCATGAACATGGAACCCTGAGGCCTTGAGTAGCATTTAAGCAAACCAATATGTTCTATTCCTTGACAGAGAGTATCTGCAGAAGACTCCAAGATTTTCAAGACATTTTTGTGGAATCCCTCATTAGCATCAGATAGAATAGCAGGAACTGCAGCCTATGAATAGATTGCAATGAGTAAGCCAAAGCTTAAGGTTAGTGCTATGCAAACTAAAACATTAAATATTTATTCTAAACCTGTATAATAGATGCTGGACCAGAATTTACATTCATTAACATCTCAGTTGCTATCCTCACCTGCCACAGGAATACAAGGAAACAAAGCTTTTAATTTCATATCACGACTTCCCAAATTGCAAGTTCCAAAAACTTGCATTTTTCTACAAAAGTACAAAAACTAAATTCTAGTGCATATAAAATTATAATTGTGAATATAAATTCATTTTAAAACCTGAATACAAAAGCACAAGTTTTTTTTTTTTTTGATAGGAAAGCACAAGTTTTTATTGCAAACAAAGAAAAATTTCACCAACAATGTCAATAAAAAAATAAGAACACTTACACTTCTAGCCTGACAACTATACATAATAGTTCATCAAAAAAAAAAAAACTATACATAATAGAACAATGCTACACATCCCTAATAAATGACTTGAAATTTTAAATCCAACTAGGATTCTATGTAGCAATAGTATCACATAGGCAAAAAAATTACTTTTATCTATATGGCACCATTATCACATATGTGCCACATAAGAATCCTAATTGAATTTAAAGTTTGGGATCACTTACAAGGGGCTACAAAGCATTTCTACACATAACAATACTAAAATGTGAACTCAGAACTCCCTAAGTTAAATTTCTTTGAATGGCAAAGTTTAATAGCTGTCTAAGTTCTTTATACATTGCAGTTGTAGCACTTCAAAGGTGAAGAGGATTATGACAAATAAGCATTTTGGCAAATGCACGTGATGAGAGACAAAAGTCAATGTAATATGTAGAGATTAGCAATTCCACTAACACACTCTCTTAAATAACATAAATAATTCAAAAATCAAATTATGTGGAATGAAAAATTTCAAATCAACAAAAAAAATCAATTTAAAATTCAAATTTAATTGGGTAATTGGTAAATAAGTATTTATTAAGTTAGATTAAAATGATTAGTGAAATTCACTTGATCAGATCTAGAGTTTCAAGATTTAACTTGGGTTGACTAATTTAAATCCAAAAATGCCTCTAGAATTATACGTCAAATATCTCAATTGGAGTCAAGTCAAAAATCAAGTGATAATCAATTTTTATTTGATCTAATTACCAATAAAAATTAAATTTGAGAAGATAATTTTACTTGAGTTCAGAAATTAGACTGAGAAAGTCCACAATTTGATGATGAACTCACGGCTTGATAGCTGAGACAAGTTGTCAATGCCATCGATACATTCATATGTACAAAGTCCCATTTAATGGAGAGACCGCGGAGGAAAAATAACTTGGTGAATCTCATTAATGCATCATGTGGGATGAGATTGTCATAGCCTAATGTGGGTAACAGGATGAAGAAACTTAAATTATGATGCTTAATTGGACAATCCTAGCAGTCTTATCATGTTGACGTGGATGGAGCCCATGCCTTGCTCCATCTAAGATGATGAACATAACAGCCTTGGATCAAAACCCAGGTTTTATATTTATTCAAGAGCGCGAATAGTAGACAAAAAGTTAAGTATAGAGTTAAAAGAAATAACAGCAAGAATATGACAAACAGGTCATAAATGTTAATCCAAATGCATCATTTTTAAAGCACAGAAGTAAAAAAGCTTATCTTCACCAACTTGTTTGAGAACTCCATTGGGATCACACAAAGCTATCCATCCAAGTCGCCAACCTGGAACCATCCAACGCTTTGCCAGGGACCCAATAGTAATAATTGGTGCCACATGAGCAAAGGAGGCAAAGGGAACAAATTTTCCACCTCCAAATACCATATGTTCGTAAACCTCATCAGCAATAACAGGAATATTAAGATCCCTGGCAGTTTCTGCAATCTAAATTAGACACCAAACAATCCAAATTAGAATTAAAGTTTAGATGAATGTCATAATACAATTTCAACCCCAACATGTAGGCACAGAGAAGGAAGAAGATAATACAAGTGTTGTTTGAATTAAAATAAATATATAAATTTGATAAAACTTTCTGTATGACCGTTGAAGGTGTCTAATCTACCATAGATCTGCAATCAGTTCATCTAGGATACAGTGAACAAAGCAGTAAAGCAAAGAAAAAAGAGAAAGGATTTTATGTAGAAAACCATTGAAAGATAAACCACACGATGTGGAGTAAAGCATCACTAAATAACAAAAGTGGTACAAGGTAAGTGGTTACAAGAAAGAATAATTTGGTTAGTGAGTATTCCGGGGATAACTGTTTCTGAGTCTTTCCATGAGTAATAGCTAGCATAGGCAGTGAAGAAAATCTCCAATATCCAATCAACTAGCAAAAGGAAAAACCAAAAGCGCCTTTTACATGATCCTATTCGGCTAGAGATGGTAAATGCATTGATGGGACATGGAGCATGTAGACCCTGCATTGATGGGACATGCCTATGGTAATGTCGCCGACTAATGATGCGTGTCATTGCACCCAAACTTAGTGATTTCACTTATGCCACTAAAGTGGTCGGTCGATGTCATGGGCCAAGGACCACATAGTGATTATTGTCCTCGATCTGAGTGGAACCTCATAATGCCTCAAGTAGCAGAGCTGAGCTAACATATTAGGTGTCAACCATGAAAAGGTTCGGGTGACCTTGAGCAAACCACTATCATGTCACTTATGTTAGAACACTTCACCTCAATAAGTCGATCGTGAAGGAGTTTGTTTCATATCAATCTCGAGAACCAAAGCTCAAAACGAGTGACGTTGGAGACCCAATATGTGACTTGCTTTCGAGATTCATCACTTGGCATATTAGAGAAGTTATTATGACTACCATGACTGTCGCGAGTATGATTGAGATGAGAATATAGTTTCAAGGGTTAGTATCTATTATTGATTGATGAAGAACATTATTTCATATAGACATAGGTAATTTAAGACCAATCCTAAAGCAACATATGGTTATCTTTTTCTCCTATAAACTAAGATGAATAATATGACTATTCACAATTATTTTGAATTTCTATTTGCCACTTCACTTAGGATTAGGGTTCCATGCCATCAAAGATGCCACAATACATTGGCAAAACATTTGTTAAGGAAAAAAAAGTGGGATGCAAGTTAATATGTTTGGTGAGCACGTCTGGCTCCTATGTCTAACAACAACGCTGAAATGTCAAGTCAAGACCTTCAGGCAAGGGTAGGAGTTGGCTCAGCAGAATTGGATGAGGTTCTCACAAGATGAGAATAAAGCTCTAGTAAGCTTTCACATGTTGAAGGTGGGAGAATCCCATTTTAAAGGTCCATTTGCTACTCTCAAGGTGATGCTAGAATGAGGACATTCAAAACACAACATCGAGAAGGTAACGCCAAGGGAACTCATGCCTTTGAGGCAATAATGTGGCGCCTCAAGGGGTCTTCCTTCAAATTGAGATTATTCCGGGATGGCATCAACCACTCTTTTCAAGGATTAGTGAAAGTCGAGATTGTCAGTCAGGACCACCTCACACATCAAGCATTGTTAACACTATAGGGTCAAGATGGACTAAGGAAGTCGATGCCCAAGGACAGTCGAGCACCATGAGAGAAGTAACACTCACAGCCAACAAAGGCACCTCAAACGTGAAAATTGTCATATTTAATCATATTTTAAAAGAATGGTCATGAATAAAAGTTGATTTTTCTTAGATGTGTAATTTTCTTTATATGGCGAGCTATGAAGCATGGACACTTCAAGAACCATGCCGTGTCCGTGTCGGACACACGGACACTTGGGGACACGCGAGGACACCCGAGGACACTGTGTCGGACACTCCACATGGCGTGTCCTAATAAAATAATATAAAAAAAAATTAAAGGACACTTCTTGGACACGCGAGGACACTTCAGGACACTTCTGAGACACTTCTAGGGCCTTGTTTGGTTGAAGTCAATTTTTTTGCTCAACACAAATTTCAATTATAAAAATTAACTTTATTTCATAACCAACGCAAATACGAATATTAGAATTGAAAGTGTCTCACAACCGTATCCTCATGTATCTGTATTCTACTTTTTTTAAATTTGTCATATTGCTATATTAGTATTGTATCGTATCTGTATCATCGTATTGTACTCATATTTCATAAATTTTACCCAATATAAGTCAAAATTCTAAGTTTTCCAAGTTAAATCAAATTTCTTCCTTTTTTGTCGCCCTTAAGTCTTTCGAAAATGAACCAATCGCAAAAAATTTAGAATTCTAGCTTAACCTTTATTCTTCTTTCATCTTCAACACTGATAGCTTTTTCTTTCTCTTATTATCGTGCTCACTGTGATTGTCCTAATAAGCAAAATTGAATTTTCTCTTACTCAAAGTGAACACTAAATTTATATCTCAAATCTTTTTAATATTGACGGCGTTTGTTCTCAAGTTCTCATCTTGATTTTATGATACTTCAGTACTATTTACAAGTTGTTTATACTTAAAAATTTAAGTTTGTATCATGTTTTATATATATTTTTAAGTATAAGTTATTAATTTTATTATTGTATTTGGCGTGTCATGCCGTGTCCGTGTCCTATATTTTGAAAAATCACCGTGTCGCCGTGTCGTGTCGTGTCGTATCTCGTGTCCCTGTGTCGTGTCCGTGCTTCATAGATGGCGAGTAACAATATCATTGCATCATCATGCCTCAAAGAAACACAAAACTCGATGACATGAACTTGACACCTAACAGAGCGGTGTAAAATTCCTCAACAACACGCCACAAGGTGACACGACTCTATGAGTCCCATTGCACAATATATGCAATTCTTTGATGATACTATTAGGAAGTGAAGCATTATTTATTGAATTTTGAGAAACACGACAGTAATTTCATATTGGCAAATGACCAACCAAAGGGAATAGGCAAGGTCTCATTTCTAAAGAAGCTCCCCTTTTATTATTAAACAATTAAAAAAATTTATAGCATAGAAGCACCGCGTGCCTGCCTGTTGGAAGTATTTTACTTTATTTTATCTTTTGTAATGAACTATATTCTCCCAAACTGCTCCTGATTTAGATTAAAAACTAGTTATAACTAGATTTACCGGACCGGCCACACTGGTTCCCAATTCAAAAAAGTGGGAACCACTCAATCCAAACACTGAGCTAGTTCCAAGGAAAACCAATCTAGTACTACGAGTTCCAAAGCTGACCAGCTTTACCGAATCAATCCTAGATGGATTTCATCCTAGATGCAATGAGCTGCAATGCGAAGCTACTTGAGCGAGAGCAGAACTCAGGCTCTTGGCTTGGGAGTAGTTGCCTTGACCAGAATAAGGCAACCAGATAGCTTGGTGCTGATCGAATAGAAAGAAAACCATAAAAGCAACTTCTCTTTGTGATGGAAAAGGGAAAGCCAAATGCTCGGTTAATCACTCAATCATAACTCATAATTCCTCCAAGTCTCGCTGTACATGGTCATTGAGTTCCCAGTTCAAAAATTTGCAAAGCTGTTTTGTTAAGAGGTGGCTCCACCTACCAAGTCCACAATAGCATTTACTTAGTTGTTCACTTATAATCAGGTAGGAACATTGCAAGAAGTGTTGTCAACCTTATGTATCTTCTCTCAACAAAAAATACCCAAAAAAGATGTTAACAAAAATTTTTGTATGGAAGTTAGAGGAGCCTGTTCTACAGCAAAATAAAATATATTCTCACAATGAGTTTTACTAGAATACAGTAAAGTCAAACAATAAAGCAAAAGAAAGAGAAACAAGGGATTTTACAGAAAACCCTTGGAAGGTAAAAACAACGAGGAGTTAGCAAAAACATCACTATTTTCACAAACTAGCAGTACAAGAAATGGTTATAGCAATGTGTATTATTTAGCTTAAGAAAAATCCAAAAATCCTTCCTTCTCCATGTTGAAGGGTATTTGTAGGAAACAAGATGAGTTGTTTCTTTTTTGTAACATATAAATTGAATTATCGATATATTATTAAAATTTAATGGCATTTATTACATAATTATCTCGATGATATTTATTTAGAATCATGTTGCTACTCAAATATATTTTTTATAAATATTTATAGGTGACATCAAGGAATAAATTGTAATGGACAAGATCAAAACACAGAACACCAATCTTGAAGCACCAAAGTTAAATTTAAGAATTGATGGCCTATCATGGAAAGTATTAAGAAAAATGTCAACTAACTCTTTAATCAGCCTAGGGAAATTGGAATCAAATTAAAGTTGTTGTTGCATGAAAATTTGTTAAAAGTTATTATGAGGAGAATGAAAAGAATGTATATTTTGAAGAGAGAGTGGCTGGAGGGTTGGCTGGAGAGCTCAGGCAAGGCAAATGGCAGAGCAAAAAGATTCGCTGGGCATTAATGGCAGCCATCATTTTGAGCTTAATCCGTTTCTTTCTTCCTTCGCTTCACTCTTAGTTCACTTTATTTAGTTAAGTCGTATTTTTTCTTTTATATTATTCTAGTGAACTTTAACTTTAGTTTTCAATTTATTTCAGCAAAAAAACTTTCATTTTGTAGCTCATCTTTGAGCCGTGATTCAGTTTTATTATAACTTTTTATATTCTAGTTCTAATTTCTCTTCAATTGCTTTTAAATTTGAGTTATTCTACAGGCTTGTTTTATTCATTGCATATATAAAAAAAATTTGAAAATGCTTAAAGTTTAATTTTTCTCATGGCTTAGTTCCTCTCGATTAACTTTTAAATATTTACTCTTCTCGTTTGCATCTTAACTTATCATAATCAAATCATTTTTAAGGAGACTTTGTTCAGTTTATCTCAATCCATGTCTATGTATTCGACCCATACTCACATTTGCTTTCTACAACAGCACCGTGCACTTATGGTTTAACTACTTTTCTTACCAACACTAAGCTTGTAATTGGTGGCATCAATTATGCCTTTAAAGTTAGTAGTCAATGTCGAAGGCCAAGGCACGTGATGGGTTGTGGCCTCCTCGATCTGAGTGGATCCTTGGCATAACCCAAGTCACAGAGCTGAGATGGCATATTGAATGTCTACAATGAAGAGGTTGAGGGATTTGGTGTCTCTGATGGCGAAATGCTAGACCTTGAGAAGTAATCTCAAGGGAGTAGGTGTATATTTAGATCATATCCCCAGGGTGAGAATTTGTTGTTTTTGAGGTGTATCACTTGGAATGCTGGAGTAGTTACTGAGGCAGTCGCATTTGCCATGTGGACTAATGGTACGAGAGCATCATTTCCTCAATTAGCAATGAATCACACAATATTGTTGTAGCACAAGAGGCTTTGGACAAGGAACATTATATATGCTATATGTGCTTCAATATCCAGTAAAAATGCAAGTGCATAAACTCCAGCCAATACGCTCACAGAATAAAACATGAACATTTTCTTGAAAATACTTTTGAGTATAAGGAAAATGCTGCAAGAATGTTCTCCTAGCAGGTACGCAAAACTTTGCATGAACTGTGGAGATCTGATTTGTTACACGACACTTTCTGGAACTAGAAAAGCACTAGAGGGCATACAATTCATATTTCAGAAGAAGAAAAGGGTTGAGAAGTTCACTTATTCGAATTAGCCATAAGAAGAATAGAGTAACATGAGCTTTCATTGTCTTTCTAATTCCATAAACCTGTCTGAGATGGTGGGCGGAGAAGGCCGCCCCCGTGGGGTTGTTGGGGTTGATGACGACGATGGCAACAGTGTTGGCGTCGGCGAGAGCGCAGATCTGAGCATGATCGGACTCCCAGCGGCGTCCAGCAAGGAGATCATAGTAGCGGCACTCGAGTCCCGCGAGCTCGCAGGCGGATTCGTACACCGGGAAACCCGGCCGCGGGAGAAGCACGTTGCCGCCGCCGGCTGCCAGAACCGTTAGCGCCGCCTGCAGCGCTTGCGTTCCCCCGACGGTGATGAAGACATCTTCCTCGCGGAACTCGTGGGCTCGGCCGCCGGAGGGAGAAACTATGCCCGCCGAACACCTAGCTCCCTTCGTCAGGTGCTCTGCGACAGCTCTGCCAATAACAATAATAATAATAATAATAATAATAATAATAATAGAGTTAATCACCCAAAGGTTTAATCGCTAATTATATTTTAATCTAAATAATTCATATTTTAAAAACTTTATAATAATAATAATAATAATAATACAATTTTTTATAATTTACTATTATTTTATAAAAATTCCAAATCAATGATTTATGCTAACATCTAAGAAATATCTTTTTTATTTTTTAAAAATTTTAATTTTAAACATTAACTATTTTAACCTCCCTCTTTATCGCCCCTCTCTCTCTTCTTTCTCCTCCTCTCCTTAGACTTTTAGGCCGAATAATTAGTAGTGAGAGGGGCACAGAAATGAATCGTCTCACATCAGAAAGGGAGAGAGATTTTGAGCTGTATAAGTAGATAACGTGATCTCAAATAGTAGAGGCGCCTTTTGGGGTAATACCGTGAGGCTAATGATGAAAAACTCCACATTTACTTGAGCCGGAATAGTACTGGGATGGGTGACCTCCTGGGAAGTGTTCAAGTCACACAGTTTTCCTCAAGCCAAAGAGGACAAAACCTCTACATTGAGATCGCAGGATGTTACATTATAAGAAGAAATCGAATAAATAATAAAGAAGATACATACAAAAGAATACAAATTATTCGACAAGAATATTATTGGCCAAATCTTCAAAATAAAATCAAAGGAATTTGTCGAGCAATCTCCTTAATATCAAATATATGACAAGATTCGTCGCCAGCCTACTATTCCTCTTCAAACCATGTACACTTCTTGGTCATTTCATATGTGAAGAATGAAGTTCATAGGTTCTTTTCCATAGGCAGTTAGTTTATAGTCAAAAATTTTCTATCCTCAAACTATAAGCCATAGCAAATACTATTAGGAGATTATGTCATAGATTTCATGCGAACTCAAATCATTTTCAGATTTAGATTGTTCGTAACCTATGTTTGGAACATGGAATCAACTGTCAGTATGCTTCTGCTTGACATCCCCAAACAAATGAGAAAGTAAAGGCCACATAAAACTTCCTTAATATCTTAGGATGTAGACTCGAAAGTGCTATAAACATGTGGACAATTGAAGTTTCAGTTGTGATTTAGGCAATCAACATGACTCTGTCGACTGCAACGTTGAACTGGACATCGATTCATCATGAGACAAATCAAACTGGATGTCTATTCACCGCAAGTACATGAGAATTTTCGACAAAGAGAAGAACAAAATTTTAAACCTAAAGTTCAATCTAGACTTGCTCAAAGAAATATGGGGGGTCGTAGCCCTCGAGCAAATTGAACATAAGCAATGGATAACCAAATACTACAAAGATATTCGATAAAGGATTTTTACAATGGAGATTGCGTCCTTAAGATCAGAAAACTCGAAGGAATGGATATAGCTCCCGGGAAGCTGGAGGTCAATTGGAAAGGATTTATTATTTGAGAAGTTGGTGATTCCCATAACTATGGCTTGTCAAGCCAAACGAAACTTACATTCTAAGGACTTAAAGTGGAAATAATTTGAAAATGTTCTATTTATAGCACTTTGTTGCATTTCTTTCCAATGATGTAGAAAGCAAACCGTTTTGAACAGTTCAATTAACTGGTACACTGAGTCTCTCCTATTTAAAATAAACCATGAAATTCTTTGATAAGACCACTTGCAATTCCAATCGAGGATTCTATGTATATAATTGAACTCTAAAATTATTGTTCTCCCACTTCTTGTCCTTCCTTCTTTCCTTCCTTCTTCTTCTTCTTCTTCTTCTATTTGAGGAGGGACATTCATTTTAAGCCCGACTTCTGTCTAAGAGAGTAGAATCCTCATAACAATGTCACTAAATGACCGAAGTCCTTCCTAAAACCCTCTTTATCATATTGAAGAAAGGTACCTTGAAGGTCATGATTTAATTTTTGAGACACTCCCAAACATTTAAGATCGTATTATGTTATTATGAACAACCCCATGATCGATAAAGGGGCAATGCAAACCAATTCCAAGAACTCAAAGGGAGAATCTTGCTGGAAGTCTGGAACTCACCGCCAATGGTGGATGCACTCCTATCTAGGGGTGAATAATCTGAGTTAATTCGAGCTGAGTCAGCACGGCTCAAGCTCAGCTAATGTCAATTTAATTCAAGTTCAAACTAGCTTATTTAAATTTCTTTTTTTAAAAAAAATTAAGGATTTGAAATTGGGTTAATCCTACCCATAAAATCACTTAACAAATATTTTAGCCACAACTTATAAAGCATACTTTTATAAAAAATAATAAATGATTATAATAAATAAAAATATATTATTTATATTTAGAAAAATAAAGATTGAGCTAAGTTGATCTGATCCAACTATGGCTCATAGCTCGACTCAATAAATTCAAGTTAAGCTCAATTTGAGCTAAAAATTGATCCGAACATTAAGCCAGTATCGTTCTTCGAGCCAAACTCTCACCCCTACTCCTATTCCATTGAGCTTCCTGAACGCAAAGGACTCATTGTCCACAATATAAGGGAAAGGAGGAACATAATCCAAGAGATGGCTAAACTAGGTAGGATCTCTCTGTTTAAAGACTTAAGACGCGAGACATGCTGAGCGCAGTTCCAGCCAAACAGTTTGCCCACATATACATCTGGCTCCCAATTTAGGCTATACATCTATTTGCTAGAATTTAATACCTAGGAACACAAATAATCTTGTCAAACAATTGTACCCGATTGACATCCTTTCTTTAATTCCCTTTAAGGGTGGTTTACACACACGCAAACGAGCACTAGTCATTAAAGGTGAAAAGTCGGCTTGATCAGATAGTCATCTGCACTACGTTTCTACCGACTTGAGAAGTTATAAGTATGAAGGTAGTGAACAAAGAAGGAGCTCTCTTCGGATCAATAGAAATTCTCCAATTGAATCTAACTAGCTTCATTATCCTCCACCTGACAGAGTACCAAGTTAACTGGATCTTCCATCCTATTTTTCTTATTATAATTCATACAATCTTGTACTTGTTGTATTAAAATGAACTTATTATAATTGGCATTGTGGTTTCTCTTGATTTGCATGTTTTCCAATAAAAACTTATAGTGCTTTTTTTATCATTATTTATTCCTTTTATCTCCATTTTTATAATTTCTTAAACTGTGGAATTTGTTGATGAGATTTGGCATTAACAACAAGGAGCAAGAATTAAGTTGAGCCCGACCAATGGCTCACAAAGCGAGCAACTGCACCCAATCGTCGGTTCAATGATGGAGTGCTATCGACCCACAATTCTTTGTTTAAGCCAAAGATTGTGCGTGCAAATATTCCATTGCAGTCAATTATATCTCGAGATTTCTTAAGCCTAGCAAATAATCGTATTAATTTACATCAAATAGAGGTAACCAACATAGTATAGAAGTACTTCTAATAATTTTCAGATATTGAAATTTGTATGCTTAAATATAAATAAACTAAGATACCAATGCATGCAAGTTGTTAAAATTTTAGCCAATTTCTCAACTTTGAAAGTCAAATTCTCTAGTTTTTCACATATTTATGTAGGCCTTCCAACAAACCCAATGCATGTGACACCAACAAACAAAACAATAAGATGAAAAGTCCCCTTTGGACTCTCACTAGTGAGTGGCACTGTCATTGATAGATATTGAGTATTGATTTTTCTGTCATGTCTTAGGCCACACATGCTACCTATGCCTTATTCATGCAAGGTGGCCCCACTTTGATAATATCCTGTAATTTAAATATAAAGGTATTATCCGCTTTGATTTTAGAAACTGCGTAACTTGAGTATTTTTCAGGAGGTCACCCATCTCAGTATTACTTCAGCCCATGCACACTTAACTATGAAGTTTCTCATCATTAGCCTCACGATTTTACCCTAAAAGACGTCTCTACTATTTAAGACCACTTATATATTTATATAGCTCAAGATTTTTCTCTCTTTTTAATATGGGATGATTCATTTCTACACCCTTCTCACCACTATTTACCAGCTTAGATGTCTGCGATGAGCCACACTTTGTCACAGTAATTTCTTTCTCTTAGAACATCACCCGGCGATCACTCCCTGCCACCATCGGCTACTGGCATCGAAGGCAGTCACGCAATTCCCAGAAGTCGAAACAAATAATTCGTCTACATTTAGATCATGGGATGTAATTCATTTGTAATTCTTATATATATATATTATAGCTAATAATCATTTTGTGAGAAAACTTAAATAAAGAGCGTAATGTACCTATTTTCATGATATACTCTTATAAGTTTATATTTCGCAATATATATATATATATATATATATATATATATATATATATTATAAATACTAATTTTTATATTGAAATACTTAATTATAAGATTTTGCTCTTATTTTATTTCCAGTAAATTCAACATTATTCTACATTTGACAATAAAAAATACTTCAAATAACGATTTTATTATAAATAAATTAAACCTGAAAATATTATTTTGACACCGTCAATTTCGAAACAAATGCTAACCTGGAGAGAAGAAGTCTGTGGTATGTGAAAAATATGAAAAATATGAAAAATAATTAAAAGATAAAATTTAAAATTTTAATTTTATTTGATGTTTAGTTTTTAATAGATTTGAGGAAATTGGACTGCAGAAGATAACTTCGAAATTCGCCAGGTGTCACACGGACGCTTGGCCGCAATAATACAACAAAAAAATACAACAAAAAAATAAAGGATTATTAGCGCCGGCAAATTTGTTTCATTACATTTAGTTGGTCAAAGTCGAATCGAATCAGTTCAAGTCGAAGATTACGTTCACGGACCAGTACAAAAATCAAAAACTAAAATAATCGTATTGAAATTCAATAAATAAATGGGAATTTTACGCGAACTATTGGTAAATTATAAAGCTACGATTATATTTTAGGGGTTTTTACATTCAGGATATAAAATTTACACGAAATTACGCATTTTACCATCAATTCATAAATATTACCACTATCACACCA
>JAEMOT010004279.1:301883-315340 GCA_019297695.1 Apostasia ramifera
ATATATATATATATATATGTTCACCCATTTTATTTTCTTTCTCGCTTTTTCTCTCTTCCATGAGGCTACAGGAGAGAGAGAAGATAGGGTTAAAAAATACTTTTAATCATATTATAATAACTTTTAAATAGAAGTACCAAGAATGATATATTTAATAAGCTCATGGACTCAAAAGAAGAACTTTTAAAATCAAAGGTCTGCGTGATATTACCTCTAATCTCAGATATAGGAGAGCATGCTCATTTTTCCTTCAAGAGCAACTATATTTTTCTAATCTCTTATGTATGTGTAGTTGATGCGGAGCGTCCTGACATCTACACTGCAAATGATAGTACACCTAGCTATGGAAGACAACACGTGTCGTTACCCTACCTACCTACTTTATTATTATTATTATTATCATCATCATCTTTTATTCTATTATTAAAACAAAGCTACATGTATAGGCTTTGCTACTTTTGGTCCTTTTATTTACTAGGCTTTAGGTGATTTAGGAAAATTTTTGAGTTTAGGGCAATTGGGTTAATTCTTGGCTCAATTTTCTATTACCCATTTGGTAACCAGCCCACTCCCCCCCCACCCTTTTTCTCCACCCTTGGATCATAGATTCCCCACTTTTGATGACTTACATTGAGTCCCCACAAATCAAGGGCTTAGATTTAAGTGGTTGGGTTTAGATGGTGAGAATTAATGGTGGGATACTACATATAGGACAGTTTTTTAGAAAGATAACCCTAAATTGTGAAGAGGAGTGATTTCACTGCCTTGGCTGCCACCTCCGGCTGACAACCACCCGCTGATGTTATCATTGCTGCAGCCGTGGGGACCCAAAACTGCCGCCTCGGAGCTTCGCCCAGCCTATGACAGGCTCGTCACATTCCACAAACGCCCTTGCTGCCACCGGCTTTGCCCTCCGCCGACCCCACGCATTGAGGTTGGCGTCGCCTCCGACGAGCATCATCAACGCTAACAGCTCCCACTGAGTTTGCAAGGACCAGCTCCTACAGCTGTCATCGCTTGTATAGTCATCGCCCTAGCTCAGCTTCCGCAATTGTCGTTGCCTGCATCGCCATAGCCCAAGCTTGCCTTTCGCCGACCGCCACCACTTGTCGATCACCACCCTCGTCGAGCTTCGTCGGCTGCACAGCCACGCCGGGTTAGCAAGGATCGGCTCTCGCAGCATTTGCCGCCTACGCCACTGTACCTGTAGCTTGGCTGTTGCACCTATAGCTGCCTGCGCCACTGTAGCCCCAGCTTCACTTTCACCGATCGCCACCACCTGTCGATCACCACCCTCATCGAGCTTCGCTGGCTGCACATCCCCGCCGAGCTTGTAAGAGGAAAGACCTCTCTGCTGTAGCTGTGGAGATTCAGCCACTTCGCTGCACTGCATCATCATTGCTGCTTGTCGGCAGCCCCTCATGTTTGCTACCCCGCCACAATTTGGGTTCTATTACCGCCACCGCTTGTCCGTTCGCCGCAATTGCTGTGTGGAGTTGGGGTTGTTGCGACTTTGGCCCTGAGTTCAGTGCAATTTCGACTCATTATCGCGCGAGATTGCCTCCGATCTACGAAGGTTTGGCAGATATTGTGTCCCTTCTTGGTCTCCCCTTTCATGACCCTTTATCTTCACGTTTACTTCTTTTATTCTTTTTACATACTTGATTAGTCTGTGAGTAGTTATCAAGTATAGGTGAATTTTTGCCCTATAACTCCAATTTAATTGTGTTCATATAATATTTGTCAATATATATTGATTGACTACATGTCCTAGGACTATTCTTGTGAATGTATATTTTTTGAACATTGCTTAATCGAAAATTCCTATTGCATTAGTTTTCTATATTACCATAGATGTCGAAACCTTAATAGCTTGGAGTTAGTTTCTTCAATTAAATCTCCTTGTGAAGCTCTATCCATAACATTTAGATTAATTCATATAGACAACATTAATTTTGCATCTAACTCTGTATAGAAAAAATAGTCTATTAATTAATCTTACATCAAATTTGGTATCAGAGCAAGTTATTTTAGAGCTTTTAAGCTCTAGACGATCGTGTTTGGGCATTTAATCCCATAGTTTCCAGCATATTTTATGGACTAATCTGCAATTTTTGTAATTTCAGAAATTATTCTGCAATTTTACAGGATAATTCTGCAATTTCAGAAACTTCTGCTGGGTACTTCTGAAATTCTGGATTGTTTAAACTGCAATCTGCAGTTTTCAGAATTATTTCTGCATCCAGGTTTCAGTTTTCCTGCTTGACACTTTGGTCCTTCTGCGTTTATGTTTCATCCCTGAATTACATTCAGGTCCCACTGCATTATATTTAGGTTCTCAGCATTACATTTAGGTCCAATTTCAACTTTACCATTTAGGAATCCCTCATTTTAGGATGAGCTTTGAGCCCAAAATTTGAGGATCATGACCATGCCAACCTGAAATGGCAAGTCATACCAAGAAACGCTGACAGACAAGCAACAAGATACCATCCTCCTCCAAATGAGAATGAAATACATGAAATGAAATCCATTCAAGCAGAGCTTAGAACAAGGATGCATTCCCTCGAGGTGGCCTATTCTCCTTGTGAGCGCGTCTCCGTTCCTCACGATTAGTGGGTGGAGGCGAAAGTGACGTTGAGCCTCAACTTTAAGGAGATTCCACAAGCGCTCATTGACCACCCACTTCTGTAGTAGAGGATGCCACCTGACCTCAATTATTGTAGGATAGAGGTGACTTCGGTCAACATCCTGTGGTTCGGGGAGGTAGCTTCTAGGGGGTGCAACAACGGTATGCATCTGGAGGACGATATCGTCTCGAGATTGCGTTCCTCTACCTGGTTGTGCATTGTGGACAACAACGAGCTCCACCACCCTAACGCTTGGCTCCGAATGATCCGTACTACGACTACAAATTTCCCAAGCACTTTTGAGGGTGACAGGTTGGGTCCAACACTCAACCTGCATGACAATTTCGAGGTCACCAAACGAGTGAAGATTAATCCACCTACCATCAATGGTCGGAAGGATCTAAAGGTATTTTTAGATTATCTTACTGACATTGACCTCTACTTTGACTGGGTCTCAATGTCGAAAGATAGAAAGGTTCGATTTGCTCGTATGAAGTTGTCTGGTTATGCCAAAACATATTGGATCAACAGCGAATGACAGCTCCAGTGGTTGGGTCACCCTCCGGTCGAGTCATGGGATGAGATGAAGGAGATGCTTAGGCAGAAATACCTTCCCTTGACATATAGGGGACCAATTGTTGGATGAGCTCTCTTCAATCCGACAAGGCGCTAGCTCCGTCACCGATTATATGACTCGTTTCAATGAACTGGCCGTCAAGTGTGAGCTAGTTGAGGATCCCAGCATGATCGTGTCAAGATTTTGCACTGGTCTATGCTCCAACATCAAGAGAGGTTCATTTATGATGTGTCTTCATTAGAGGAGGCTTATCAGAGAGCTCTACAGATTGAGTAGTATTTACGAGTTCCATTGACTCGTAGACTAAATACCACTGCTGCTAAGCCACCTAGTAGGACTGTTACTCAGCAGACTCCTACACAGACCTGCAAGGCCACCCTGCTTCCTACTAATACTAAAGGCAAGGGCGTGCGACCACGTCAGGTCCTAAGGCCACAACTATTACATGTTTAGATACCCGAGGAACTCCCGAATGAGCTACCTCCAATGCAAGACATTGAACATGCTATCGATTTGCTCTTAGGCTCTTCATTGCTGAATCTTCTTCACTACCAGATGGATGAGTCCTACTAAGCATGCTGAATTATGACGTCAAGTGCAGGATCTGCTAAATAAGAACTTCCTTCGTGAAAGCCTTTCCAATTGCATTGTGCTAGCTCTTCTTACACCTAAGAAGGATGGAACCTGGCGTATGTGTGTCAACCCATGAGCCATCAACAAAATCATAGTTAAGTACCGATTCCCAATCCTTCAATTGGATGATTTACTTGACCTGACGGCTGAGGCGTGAGTATACTCGAAGGTAGAACTGCGCAATGGTTATCATCAGATCAGACTGCGTGAAGGAGATAAGTGGAAGACCGCGTTCAAAATGAAAGACGGTCTCTATGAATGGCTTGTTATGCCATTTGTGTTCTCCAACGCTCCCAGCACATTTATAAGGATGATGGCCCAAGTGTTACGTCCTTTCATTAGTGTTTTCCTTATCATATATTTCGACAACATCTTGATCTATAATAGATCTATAAAGGAACACCCTGATCATCTCCGTGAAGCTTTCGTCGTCCTGTGACGCAAAAAGCTTTACGTAAATTTGAAGAAGTGTCATTTCATGACTACCTCTATTTGTTTTTTGGGGTTTATCGTGTCTATCAAGAGAATTTCAACTAACCACTCTAAAATCTCTACTATCTAGGAATGGCCTGTGCCCAAAAGTATCTACAATGTTCGTAGCTTTCACGGTCTGGCTGCACTCTATCGTCGGTTTATTAGAGGCTTTAGCTTAATTACTACTCCCCTCATTGACTACCTAAAGGCGAAAGAATTCAAGTGGATTCCAGCTATTGATCGAGCCTTCTAGGAAATAAAGACACGATTGACTGAAGCCCTAGCCTGCGACACCTCCAGCGTAGGAATCGAAGGAGTGCTTAGTCAAGAAAGTCACTCTATCGCATACTTCAGTGAAAGTTAAATGAAGCACAACAGCGATACTCGACCTACGACAAAGAATCCTACCCCGTAGTACAAGCGCTTGGTTATTGGAGTCACTACCTCATTGCTACAGTGTTTATCCTGTATTCGAACCAGTAGGCATTGAAATATTTAAACTCTCAAAAGAATCTCAGTTCCAGACACAATAAGTGGGCTGCGTTCTTGTAAGAGTACATGTATGTACTCAAATACAAAACAATCGCTTTAGCTAGTGATAGGAACTATTGGCCCCAGCTTCACAAGGATGTCGCTCAGGTCGTAGCTCAATGCCACACATGCCAAGTAGCTTAGGGAGGAAAGCAGAACAATAGGCTGTATACGCCCCTCCCAATACCTGATTGACCGTGGGAGGATCTGAGCATGAATTTTATTCTGGGCCTACCTCGAACATCAAGAAGGCATGGCAGCATTTTTGTAGTGGTGGATCATTTCTCCAAAAATGGCCCATTTCATCCCTTGCGCCAAAACGTTTGATGCCTCTCATATTGCTATGATATTCATAGTTGAGGTTGTCTGTCTCCATGGTCTTCCAAAGTCTATGGTTGTTGATAGAGATGTAAAGTTCATAAGTTACTTTTGAAAGACCCTCAGGAAAAAATTAGGCACAAAACTCTTGTACTCAATTGCATCTCACTGCCAAACTGACAGCAAATTGAGGTGGTAAGCAGGAGTTTGGTAGCCTCTTGGGGTGTCAAGTGGGAAAGCGTCTGATAGAATGTGATTTGATCCTACCTATAGCTGAGCTTATTTATCTACAGGTATGAGTCCTTTTTGTCATCATTGGTTATAATCCTCACCATCCCGTTGACCTAGTGGACCTTCTGCTCACGTATAGAACTCGTATCCTCATTTGCATCGCATTTACATGAGCTCACTCAGCGATAAAGAGGAAATTAGCACTAGGTTACAACAAGGTCAAAATAGTAGATAATCATAGGAGTCTGTGCAATTCGAGGTTGGAGAGAATAATGGCTAGGGTACATTCTAAGCGCTTCCTTGCAGAAGCCCACAAAAAGCTAGCCGCTAGGCGCCTGGGCCCTTTCAAGATATGTAGACGTATTAGCAAGAACACATACGAATTGGACCTACCATTGGAGCTGGGCATCAGTCCAGTCTTCAATGTGGCAAATTTAGTCCTATATAACAAACCTACTCCTACTAACCAATCTCATGACACCATCCCTTACCCACCACCTCTACCTTCTATACCTCCTACCACCTCCACCTCTGATGCCACTCTAGACCCTCCTATTTTCCCCCAATCCATACCCATTGATACCTTTAGGAACATGATCCGATCGCCCGTTGCAAACCAGAGCGCACCGTGGTCATCACGCCCCGATTTGGCACATCCACTACCTCCAAAGGAGCGGTGAATTTCCAGATCACTGATCCCAGACAACAGAAGGAACAATTGTTCGAAACACCTAGTGGTAAAGTTCATAGGTTCCTTATCAGATGGCGAGGTCATCCAGCATTAGATGACACTTGGTTGACTTGGCACGCCCTGTATCCTGAGTTCACGCAAGCACATTCAGAGCTTCACTTGATAGAGTCGAGTTCCTTGCCGTCCGGGAGAGCTGACGTGGAGCATCCTCGACATCTACACTGTAGATGATAGTACACTTAGCTAGGGAGCGCAACCCATGTCGTTACTCTACCTACCTACTTTATTATTATTATTATCATCATCATCATCATCATCATCTTTTATTCTATTATTGCAACATAGCTATATATA
Organism: Apostasia ramifera; assembly: GCA_019297695.1. Taxonomy (NCBI): domain Eukaryota; kingdom Viridiplantae; phylum Streptophyta; class Magnoliopsida; order Asparagales; family Orchidaceae; genus Apostasia; species Apostasia ramifera. The sequence continues at coordinate 308,323 of JAEMOT010004279.1, forward strand.
TAGGCTTTGCTACTTTTGGGCCTTTTATTTGCTTGGCTTTAGGTGATTTAGGAAATTTTTTGAGCTTTGAAGGCAATTGAGCCAATTTTTGGCCCAATTTCTATTACCCATTTGGTAATCGGCCTACTCCACCCCCTTTTCTCCACCATTGGATTATAGATTCTCCACTTTTGATGACTTAGATTAAGTCTCCACAAATCAAGGGCTTAGATTTAAGTGGTTGGGTATAGATGGTGAGAATTAAGGGTGGGATACTATTTATAGGATTTGAAAAATTAGAGCAGCTTTTTGGAAAGATTAACCTTAAATTGTGAAGGGGAGTGTTCTCCCCACCCCGCTTGGTTGCCACCTCTGGCAGCCCACCTTCCACTGTTGTACGCTAACGACATGATTGTTGCCGCAGTCTCCAAGACCTAGAACTGCCGCCTCGCAAGTTCGCCCAGCCTATGACTGGTTTGGCCATGCATCCAACTTCACTTCGCGAGCGCCCCTACAATCGCCGACTCCGCCCTTTGCTGACCCCATGCATTCAGGGTTGGCGTCGTCGCCACCGTCTCCTTTTGCAGCCCCGACAAGCGTTGTCAACGCCAGCAGCTCCCACCAAGTCTACAAGGACCGGTCCCGCAGCAATCGCCGCCTATCGTCGACTGCTACCACCCGCCGATCACCGCCATCTATCGAGCTTCATTAGTCGCACATCCCCGACGAGCTTGTGAGAGGAACGACCTCCCCAATGTAGTCGCAAAGACTTAACCACTGAGCCATTTCGCAGCGCCATTGTTGCTTACCGGCTACCCTTCATGTCTGCTGCCTCACCGCAATCTCGGTTCTAATACTGCCACCTTCTGTCCATCCGTCGAGCTGCTGTGTGGAGTTGGGGGTCATTGTAACTTCAGCCTTGAGTTCAGTGCGACACTGACTCATTATCGCATGAAATTGCCTCCGGTCTACGACGGATCGACGGATATCATGTTCCCTCTTGGTATCCCCCTTTACTACTCTTTATCTTCACATTTACTTCTTTTATTCTTTTTACATACTTGATTAGTTTGTAAGTAGTTATCAAGTATTGGTGAATATCTTCCCCATAGTTCCAATTTAATTGTGTTCATATGATATTTGCCTATATATGTTGATTGACTACATATCCTAGGACTATTCTTGTGAATGTATACTTTTTGGACATTGCTTAATTGAAAATTCCTATTGCATTAGTTTTCTATATTACCATAAATGTTGAAACCTTAATAGATTAGAGTTAGTTTCTTCAATTAAATCTCCTTGTGAAGCTCTATCTATAACATTTAGACTAATTCATATAGACAACATTAATTTTGCATCTAACTCTGCGTAGAAAAAAAATAATCTATTAATTAACCCTACATCAATAGTCTTGACTTCATGTATGAATATCATCATCATCCTATCAGTAACCATATTCCACTATCTGGAGCCAACTAACACGTCAAAAACAACATGCCTAGGAATACCATTGCGGTCCAGCGAGAAGAATTAAATTCTATATTTTATTAATTTATCTAAAAGTAAATAATTATTTAGCTCTATTATTGTTGCAATTTTCTTATGAAGAAACCATAAGAATTTAGCTCTACAAACAAAAAAGGTATTAATCTATTTCCCAAATAAAAGATTAACGAAGACCTCTTTAACTTAATTTCATGAACTGAAGATTTTGAGGGATTACCTGCGATGGCCTCACGTACAAGGTTCACAGCAGCATCATCGTCTATGCCATAAAACTTAGTATATCGCCTGAATAAAATTTAGCATTAAGTATTAATTGGTTCGCATAGAATGTTTAGAGTTTACAAAAATTACCTGTGATATGTCCTTCCACAGGGAAATTTTATTTGGGGAGAAGCCCAAGACAAAGCGAATGTAACAGTACGAACTGCATGAGCAGGAATGTGAAGTGAAGCTGCAACAGCTGCTCCAATGGATGATCCAGGCACCGAAGGAAGCACGTTTTCATTTAAGTTCATTTGATCAAAAGAACCATGCTGAAACACGATGTAAGGCAATGCACTTAAGACCCATTTGTCAATCGCAAAGCATGACAGAAAAATACACACTAGGAAGCATAAGAATTATGCCTAATAACTATTTACACAAGATAATTTAGCCAAGCTAGAAATAAATGCTTACTAAAGTATGTTGACGATCTAAAATTTTTATTAATAACTACTTATACAAGACAGAGTTTACCTAAGTTAGAAATAAATTCTTACTAAAGCATAAGTCGTTATTCTGAAGTTCATGTAGAGTGGACGGACAAATCAGACTGATGACCTATTTAGATGCAAGTCACAACTTCGAAGGGGCCAGGTAGTAAACATTTTACATGTTAGAAGAGAGAGAAACGTAGAATACAAAATATACTAAGGATGTGTGAGCTACCATTTCAAAGGATAAGTAAATAAGAAATAACTAAATATATGTAACTATGGAGATATGTATATACATGTGTGTACTTGCCTTGGCTGTTAGTGCAATTAATTTGAAGTTTAGAAATAGAGAAAAATGTCCTTGATTGTACAGTTGAAGAGGTCCATTAATAGCAAACATCCATGATGAACTTTAATAGTATAGACTACCACATAATGACCAGAATCCATCAGAAAATGGAGTTTGATATCTCATTTAATTACAACTTCTATCATCCATTTAAAACATCAATGTTAGATAAGTAGTATTCTTACTTTTTCCTCTTTTTATTGGGTCATGTTAATTACGTTACATCTGTGGAACATTGTACCTCCTTCATTATATATACATGTATATATATACATATATATAGCTGCTATATTGTACCACCACATTATGATTTATAATTACTGCTCATTTTGGTGTGACCTAAATTTTGAACTCAGGCGCATGTACTCGCATGTTTGCTAACAGATCTTATTTTTCTACTCTTGTACCCATTAGCACTTGCTACTATGGCCAATGGCTCCTTGTCACTTGTATGTAGCAAAAGTACAACCATCTCATTACCATCTCCGAGCCGAACTGACGTTATTCAGTTTTTGTATATAGCAAAGGTACTACAAACAATAGCTCCTTCTCACTTGTATGTAGCAAAGGTATTATCATCTTGTCTCCATCCTTGAGCCTAATCAACGTTATTCAGGCATTAAAATTTCCTGTTTACCTACTTCCTATTCACAAACTATTACTCTCAAATACTTAGTATCATTTTCCTCCTCTTCATCTATGTTTCAAGATCTCCAAACATAAATGATTGGTAACGGTGATCAGTCTAGTGAAGTTTATTACTTGTTCAACCTTCTTGCTCTTGCCTCTCTACACTTGGTGTCTGTCTCCACATCAATGGCATTGGCATTTGGGTCATCCTTCTAGTCATTTTAAGCCTGTTGTTTCTATTCCCCCTGCAATTGGTTTGAGTGTGAGGCTTGCGAGTTTGGCAAGCATGATCAACTTTCTTTTCCTTTCAATCTCTATACGAGCTACATTTGATTTGATTCATTCAAACATTTGGGGATCCAATCCTATTGCTACTAATTTGGGTTTCAAATATCTTGTTATCTTTGTTGTAACTTTACTCATTTTAGTTGATTGTACCAAACAAAAATGTTACATTGGAATGCCATCTATTTTCAAAAATATTATCATGAAATAAAGGTCTAGTTTTCTCCATTTGCATTAAAATTTTTCGTAATAATAATGCACTTAAGCAGACGCAATCAAATCTTCTAAATGTTTATTCTACAAATGGTATTATTTATCAAACATCATGCATCGATAGTTTGCAACAAAATGGAGTAGCAAAATGCAAATATCGTCAACTGCTAGGCATTGCTCGCACCATAGTGTTTCAAATAAATATGTACCTCACATATACTGCGTTGATGCTGTTTTGAATGCTTATTTTCTTATCAATCAAATAGCATCTACCATAAATAATTGTTCTCCATGTCAAACCTTCTACACCAATAAGCTTTTATGTTTGATTGTCCCTAGAATTTGTGGTTACACCTGTTTTGTCACATCTTCATCTCAGCATCGATAAGTTATCGCATCGTTCCATCCAGTGCATCTTGTTGGGTTACCCTAGGACTTATAATGGTTTATGTGTTTTGACCATGTCAATCACAATGTATATTTCCATGGATGCAACTTTTTTCAAGCTACAACATATTTCCCTCCTACATTGGCTATTTCTCCTCCAGTTCCTCCATCCACATAGCTCCTGTTCCTGATACATGACATGTACAAGTGTATACCTACAGGCTTCTTAATACAAGAACAAGAACACCACCATCAAATGGTCCTGCTTATCAAGCTCCCACCAACTCCTCTTTAAACACCATGCTCATAGCATTGCGAAAAGATAAACATCAGTGTACTACTCAACCTTTTATACTTCTTTTGACAGGTTGTCCCCTTCGTCAAGTTTGCCTTATTCTTTCCGACAATGTCTATTCCCAAATCATACAAGGAGGCACTTCAGATACCTGATTGAAAGCTATTCAAATCTAAGGATGCAAAAATGGCTGCTCCAGTATCTAGACACATGTAGGACTCGGTAGCACTTTTGTTGGTGTTCACCTAATTGCATTCTGTTGGGTCTTTTACTGTGAAGTGTAATCTTGATGGTTTCGTGAAATGTTATAAAACCAGATTGGTTGCCAAAGGTTTTACATAGGTTTAAGGCATGGATTGCTTTAAGACTTTCTCTTCTACTGCTAGGTCAAGCTATGTTCACCTATTGCTTTCTATAACTATTATTTACAAGTAGACAATGTTATAGATGAATTTTATCAAAGCTATCCTTTATGGATTTCTTTTTAAATCTATATACATGGAGCAACCATCTAATGACCTAAACAAAGTCCACTATCTTAGTTTGACACATTCTTTGATAATCAAGTTGGTCTTAAAAGTTTTCTCAGGTCACTCTATCTTTACTAGACATACATCATCTGCTTGTGCCATATTCATATACAAATTATGCCAGTTCCATTGATGATAGGAGGTTCACATCTGGTTTTTCATCTTTGTGGGAGGTTATCTATCTTCTAAGTAACAAAATGCGGTGTCAGATCTAATGCAGAGGCTGACTATCAAGCCATGGCTCAAACACCATTTGAAACGATATGAGTTAATTTTCTCTTGGAGAGTTTGGGATTTATGTCAACAACCTATGGTAATCTACTATGAGCAATTCGCTACATGAAGCTAACTCTCTTAGCCTCCCACGTACACATCTGCTAATTCCTTTCAATGTACATAATTAATAGGTCATATGGCTTGTATCTTTGCTATATCAATATCCTATATTTTCAAGATTTCCCGTATCACCTTCACCTATAGTATTGTATCCATATCCTTGCATTGTACTTGTGCTTCATAGTTTATATTACTATTAATCTAATATTTCATTAAATTAACTGAAAATATAGCAGTCAATTGTTATTTTGTTAGAAATACACTAATGACAAATCAAATAATCAATCTTCATGTCTTCTCTAAAGAGCAGACAGAAGATATTTCATCAAGTCCCTTCGTCCATCTCCTTTTTCTATTTTGTGTAATAAGGTCCAATATGATATCCATTCTTCTGCTAAGGAGTGTTAGATAAGTAGTATTATTGTATAATCTTTTCTTTGTTGGACCATGTTAATCATCTATTCCTATGGAATATTATACTTTCTGTTGTGAGGATAAGTACTTTGAAGTGTTATTATTATCTATATGTTTTGTGGGTATCTTATTGTAATTGTACTTGTCTTTAAATACATAATGAAATTAGGGTTGATTACAACCCAATTATTCCAAGTTGGTATCAGAGCCGCCACCTACCCACGAAGGGTTTCGCTGAACCTTCCGCCCGCTCCGTTCGCTCCGCCCGCTCCGCCCGCTCCGCTCCGCCCGCTCCGCCCGCTCCGCCCGCTCCGCTCGCTCAACCCCGTGAGCACTTCGCCCGGCTCCGCCCTCTCCGCCCGGCTCCGCCCTCTCGCCCCGCTCCGCCCGGCTCCGCTCGCTCTGCCTGCTGCTCACTCCCGTGTTCTTCGACTGGTTGCTCGCTCGCGTGCATCGCTGTTCCATCAGCTTTGCTGAACCACTGCAGGAGGTGGCGCCAGTCTCATAGCTGCAGAAGACAAATTTTTTGGCTATTATAGGGCGGCCCTTCTTCACCCTTGGTGAGCAGCATGTTATTTCTATGATTCTGACTATTTCAGTGCAGCTATTGCCGCATATGTACGGCTTTCATCACAATGAGTTGTCGCAGCATTATCTACTCGCATAATCGCGGTATTTCCTTGAGAGGATTTTATCTTTCTGCCATGTGTGTTTGAGTTTGTGTGTAGATCCTTGTTTAACATGACTGACAAGGAAAATAAGAGTAAGAGTGCTACAGATTGTGTTGTTCGAATGATGGAGAGCCCCTCCTTACAGATCAGCACAGTAAAGCTAGATGGACCACGCACTTACCATCAGTGGTCTCGATCTATTATGTTTTTCTTGAGATCTCGTGGCCTAGAAGGGCATATTACAGGAACCAAGCCCCGACCGAATGCAGACAGCAACGAATATGCACAATGGATAGCAGAGAATTCACAGATCATTACCTGGCTTCTACACTCGATGACTCCTGATATCAGCTATCCCATCTCCTTTTGTGATACTGCAAAGGAGATGTGGGATACAGCAACACAAACCTATTCTCAGAAAGGGGACATTGCTCAAGCTTATGAGCTTCAGTGCAAAGTTCAGGAACTTCGTCAGGGTGAGATGACTGTGACTATTTTTGTTGCAGAACTGAGGCGTTTATGGGTTGAAATTGATTCCTTGTGTACTTTTTTACCAACAAATGCACAAGATATTACTGCCTTCCAGAGATACATTGAGAGGGAGAGGATCTTTCGTTTCCTATCGGGACTCAATCCCGAGTATGATACTATCAAAGGTCAGATTCTCGGTAGAGGAGGTGAGTTACCACCCCTTCAGGAAGTTTTTTCGATAGTATTAAGTG
>JAEMOT010004279.1:315496-349302 GCA_019297695.1 Apostasia ramifera
AACTACATGGGAGACCCCGCCGCGGAGGACAGGGACGTGGTGGTCGAGCTGGACGAAGTGTGGGCCGTGGACAGAGCCGAGCCCATTATTCTGAGCATCAGGAGAGCTCCATTAGACTTGATAATACTATAACAGCTGAGGAGTTACAGACTTTCAGACGCCTCCTAACTAAGTTTGAGTCTTTTGATGTTGGATCCCTTAACAAGGATTCAATCTCTGTGCCTTCCAACCATGTTACATCTAGCTCATATTTTGCTCATACAGGTACACCTATAAACACACATCTCAGTAATAAACATCAATCCATTACTTCTTGGATAATTGATTCTGGTGCTACTAATCACATGACTGGTATGTCCAGCATATTCACATCTTATATTCCTTGTTCAGGTAAAGATAAGGTTCGCATTGCTGATGGCTCCTTTACCCCTGTCACTGGTAAAGGTGTCGTTAGATGCTCATCATCTCTTATGCTTCCCTCTGTTTTACACGTTCCTAGTTTTCCAGCAAATTTACTATCTATTAGCTCTATTACCAAGGACCTTAACTGCAAAGTAACCTTCTTCCCTTCACACTGTATTTTGCAGAGGCTGGCAATGGAGGAGATCATTGGAGCTGGTAAAATGTGCAATGGTCTATATCTACTAGATGACACTGAGTCAAGTAGCAAGAAGACAGAATTGATGGCATTTACTTCATCAGAAGATGCAATTAGGGAGACATTGTTACATCATCGCAGGCTAGGACATCCCTCTCATTTTGCTCTTTCTAAACTTTTTCCTAAGCTTCGTTTTGTGAGTAAAAAATTGGATTTAGCGTGTGATGCTTGTGAATTTGCGAAATTAACAAGAAGCTCTTATACTTTTTGCGGGCTTAGAAGTAAAAAACCATTTGATTTGGTACACTCTGATGTATGGGGTCCTTGCAGCATTAGTTCTTTATCCGGAGATTAATGGTTTGTAACATTTATTGATTGTTATAGTAGAACCACATGGGTTTATTTGTTGAAGCATAAGGATGAGGTAACTCAATCCTTTGTTGATTTTTTCCGAATGGTAGAAAATCAATTTGAGACAAAGATTAAAGTTCTCCGATCTGACAATGGTACAGAATACATGAACAAAAGACTTCAAGAATTTTTGAGAGATCAAGGTACTGTTCATCAAACTACTTGTGTTGATACTCCTAATCAGAATGGAGTGGCTGAGAGGAAGAACAGACATTTGCTGGAAGTAGTCAGATCACTTCTATTTACTATGAATATGCCAAAATTAATGTGAGGAGAAGCAGTATTGACAGCAGCATACTTGATCAATCGAATGCCCTTAAGAACTTTAGAGTTCAAGACTCCTCTTGAGTGTCTGAAGGGAGAAACGACTTATACTGTTCCACCCAAAGTATTTGGTTGTGTATGCTTCGTGAGAGATCATAGACCAACATTAAGCAAAATGGACCCTCGGGCATTAAAATATGTTTTTGTTGGATACTCGCCGACTCAAAAAGGGTACAAATGTTATTATCCTCCAGAGCGACGTATGCTAGTTTCTATGGATGTTGTTTTTAGAGAACATGAAGCGTACTACAACGATCAGGGAAATATAAGTCAACAAGAGGGTGATCAACATGGAAGACCTGATGCCATTGATGAGTTTCTTATTACTCCTATTTGCTCTACTGATAATATTGGTCGTGAAAGGGAGATAGGACAGGAGACTATGATTCATGATTGTGATGAAAATATTCAACATGCGACAGGTGAAGTTGAAGAGACTAGTGAAACTCAAGAGACCAATATTGATGGTGAAGATACCAACGTTGAAGTTGAAGAGGCCAATGCACATTTGCCAAATCTCCAGAGTTCTCCTATTGTCGCCACCTCAGATCCTATCCACTTAATTGGTAACTCTCCTTCCTCATCTTCTATTTTTTCCGATTTAAATTTACCTATTGCTCATCGTAAGTCAGCTAGGACCATTGTTCTTCCTAGTCGTTATCATCATGATATTTCTAATTATGTCTCTTATGAGTCTTTATCTCCTGAGTATAGAGCATTTCTTACAAATATCTCTTCTTCTAGCATTTCATGTGATTGGAAAATTGCTATAGCTGATCAATGCTGGAGAAAAGCTATGGAAGAGGAGATGAAAGCCTTAACTCAAAATCACACATGGGAATTTGTGTCATTACCTCAAGGGCTCCGACCAGTAGGATGTAAGTGGGTATTTACAATAAAGCATACGCCCGAAGGAAAAATTGACAGATACAAGGCTAGACTTGTGGCAAAAGGATATACACAAATATATGGTGTAGATTACGATGAGACATTTGCACCAGTTGCGAAAATGAATTCAGTGCGTACATTGATATCTTGTGCAGTGAATTTTGGATGGAAATTATTTCAATTAGATGTGAAAAATGCGTTTCTTCATGGTGATTTACATGAAAAAGTCTACATGGAGATTCCACCCGGCTTTACTAGCAAGGAAACTATAGGAAAGGTGTGTAGATTGAAACGAGCTCTTTATGGGTTGAAGCAGTCACCTCGTGCTTGGTTTGATCGTTTTCGAAGGGCACTCACTTCTATGGGATATAAACAAAGCAATGCAGACCACACATTATTTTTCAGACATATTGGAGGTATGATAACCATATTGATAGTCTATGTAGATGATATTGTAGTAACAGGAGATGATTCAGTTGAGATTTCAAATTTGAAGACTAAGTTAGCACAGGAATTTGAAATGAAAGATTTGGGAGAACTTAAATATTTTTTGGGCATTGAGGTGGCTCGATCCAAACATGGGATTTTTCTCTCCCAAAGAAAGTATGTGTTGGATTTATTGCTTGATACAGGTCTATTGGGCTGCAGACCAGCACCTTCCCCAATTAATCAAAATCACAAATTAGTTGGAGAAGTTGGTGAGCCGATTGATAAAGGGCGATATCAGAAGATAGTTGGCAGACTCCTTTATCTATCTCACACCAGACCTGACATAGCATATGCCGTAGGTGTGGTAAGTCGATATATGCATGATCCTCGAGAACCTCACATGAAAGTGGTAACTCAGATTTTAAGATACTTGAAAGGTTGCCCAGGCCAAGGAATATTATTTTCACCAAATGATCACCTAAAGGTGGAATGTTATACAGATGCGGATTGGGGAGGATTACTGGATGACAGAAAATCAACTTCAGGTTATTGCACATTTGTTGGAGGCAATTTAATGACCTGGCGTAGTAAGAGGCAATCTGTAGTAGCTCGCTCCAGTGCTGAAGCAGAATATCGAGCTATGGCTCAAGGAATCTGTGAGCTGTTATGGCTTAAAAGTTTACTGTCTGAATTGTCTTATTTCTCAAACCCCACTCATGCTTTATTGTGATAATAAAGCTGCAATAGATATAGCAAATAATCCTATCCAGCATGACAGGACCAAGCATGTGGAGATTGACAGACATTTTATCAAAGAAAAGTTAGAAACTAAAGAAGTTTGTATTCCATATATTCGCTCATGTGATCAACTGGCTGATATTTTCACGAAGGGCTTAAGTTCGCAAGTGTTTTCTTCTATTATTACCAAGATGGGTATACGTGATATCTATGCACCATCTTGAGGGGGAGTGTTGTGAGGATAAGTACTTTGAAGTGTTATTATTATCTATATGTTTTGTGGATATCTTATTGTAATTGTACTTGTCTTTAAATACATAATGAAATTAGGGTTGATTACAACCCAATTATTCCAAGTCTTCCCTTATCATAAAAATACATAATGTGGAGCTTAATGTAAAAACTTTTCACCTCACAATCAAGATTAACACACATTTCTAAAGGACAATAATTCCCCAATTTAAGCAATGAAATAAGATTACCACCACTCACGTTTTCTTTCCTCTTTGCAAGGGTTACCATCACCATCCTCTTCCCATGCCCATGAGCCCACACCAATCCCCCAATCTCTCTCTCTCTCTCTCCTTTCGCCATCTCTATCAACCCCTTGACTTACAAATCATGGTTAATTGAAAGATCCATTGTAGTAGCATGAAAATTAAAATTCAAAAATAAGATTCTTATCTACTACATTGTGAATTAGATGTCCTCATAATGGTAATTTTGTTTACCTCAAACAGAAATACTTCCATTTCCAAGATAAATGCAATTTTGATGCTGCATAGCAAAGAGGTTTTTCCCAGACTCAAGCCAGTAAGCTCTGCTTCACAATGAGACAGCATAGACTTTGCGCCACCCCAATATCACATAGTAAACAAATTGCGCACACCTTAATTTGAAATTTTACTTGGGAAAAATTAAGTAAAAATAATTGCTAGGTAGACTCAATTGTTTGGCAAGCTGGGCCTGCACAGGAAGTGCCTGATCATGCATAGGATTAACCCAGCTTTGGCTCAAACTAAATGCAACCAAATGATTGTAATACTATTTTCAGTAATATAAATAATGTGAGGTAATATATAAAATATAGATATTCATAGTTATACTTGACGTATGCAAGGTATTTATTTCTAGAAACATACGTCATTGTGATATATGTAATCCCTGTCAAGCCTTTCTTTGAAGTTATACTATGAATGCAAGTCAATGGAGACAAATATCAGGATATGCCAAACGGAACAACACAATTAACCATAGGCTTGAGAATGATTTGAGTTTGAGTTGAGTCAAGCAAGGCTCAAACTTGGCTCATTGATTTATAGATCACTTCAAGCCCGAGTTGTGGCTCGAACTTTGGGTTGGCTCCACTCGACTAGCATTCAATTTCATGCTAGCTCGAAGCTTAATCGAGCCAACTCAGAACCCTAATGAATTGAGAATCAGTTTGGACAATAATTAACCTTCATTGGTTTTCAAACATGATTCAATCATACCCACAAACATGCTCAACACATACTCTAACTACTACGTCTACAAAATAAGAAACAAATGTATTATTTATATTTGTGAATGCAAAAATCGAGCCAACTTTGACCCAAACTGATCCAATCAGACCATAACCCGAAATCGATTGGACAAAATTATGCACTGCAAATATGGCTCATGACTCAGCTCAACAAACTTTATTTAAACTCGATTCAAGCTAAATATCGATTCGAACAGTGAGTCATTATAGATCTTAGGGCCAAAGTCTCACCCTGAATTAACTACATAAATGCATTGATCAATCAACAAATAGATCATTACAATTAAAATAGTCAAAGCACCGTTTGCACTTACATTACAAATAACATGAATTTCTTTTAACATGCGAAATCCATATTCTTCACCATTACCATCATCATCGGCATCATTATCACTAGCCATATGCCATCCATTCATGATTGGCTTAAGAATAAATTTATCCCAAATAATTCTACACAACCTGCAGTGTCAAATTCTAGTACAAATCTTTCCTTCCAATATCTAACCAGTTATTTTTTTCTTTACCCTTCTTTTCCTATTTTTTCCAATATAAATATTATCTACCTACCCTAATGGTGCTCATCTACTCTCAATTGTACTGGCCTATAGCACCAATATATGATCAAATGTTCCATCAGTAATTATATAAGATAGTGCACAAGTCCTTAAGCAACATGTGCTGATTCAAGTTAAAAAATGAACTTGAAGAATTCCTCTGTAGTGTAAGATACAATGACGATGAAGCATGCACAGAAAATAAAAACCAATGAAAACACAAGGCTATTGAAAAGTGCAATATAAATGCAATAATGTCGGCATAGAAAAAGAACTGAAATGACAATACTGAATACAGGTAAACATAAAAATTTGTGGAATCCAAACATGTTACAGACACAAGTCATAAAAGAAACAGAAAATAAACAGTGCACACTGACATCAGTAACAGAACAAGAGACATTGTAACTGCACAAAGTAATAATCAAATTCAACTAGTTTTATCTCAAAAATTGGAACCAGAAAGGAATGGTATGAAATGAGCTGAGTATACATATAAATGCCATATTCAAAAGCTCACCGGTGTCAACAAACCTTTTTTATTTCATCCCACATATCACGTGCTGTAAATGCATTTGCATCACCAGATATCACGAAAAAAGGGCATTCTGAAACATGAACATCAGATGTCTCTTGAGCAGCTATTGCAAATGTCACGGGAGGTTGTTCATTTGCTGTCCTGCATTCATAGTTTTTAATCAGAAAATTACGAAAAGACAAATGATGGTTCAATGCCCTGCATGCAGTTTCAACTGTAAAAGTTTGGAAATCTCTAAATTGAAGTACCTGTGATGCAAAAGCACTCCATGTACACCATCTTGTACCCTAGGTTTTACAGGAAAAGGTTAAAAGAAAAAAATAAGTAGAGCAGAACAACATTGATATATATCAAGCAATCAACTTAAATAAGCTGAAACTATAAAAATTGTCATAACTTACAGAATAATACATGAAAGATAGGAAATATTTATCAAACTTAATAATGTGTTACCAGTGTTTTTCTTAATAATGATTACTTCTACTAAAATGTTATATTCTTCATCAAATGCTACAAATACTTCCTGTAAAAGTCAAATGTTATACATCTTTATTTTCAAGCTCAAAAACTCAGACTATCTCAAGCTTTTGCCAATTCCAGGCCCAGATCAAGGAAGGCAGTGATCAGCCGACTAACAATGTAAAACTTTCCTATGATATGATTTCCTTTATTGTTGTATTTACTTTTAAGCTCAACAATCCAACTAGAATATATTGCATAGTATATCTAGACCATGAAGTTGAATTTCAAATGACTTGAGAGAATGAACAAGTTAGGTATGCTAAAAATTTAACAAAAACTTGGTCACATTAACATATTTGGGTTGGGGAGGGGAGGGTGGGGATTTGTTCTTAACAAAGTCACAGTCCGAAGCTGATTAGTTAGCTATAAGGTTCTCTTCTCCATTCAGCTTTATATAAAGCAACACTCTCTATGTGTGTAAATATTAATCTATTCGCCACATCATTCACAATAATTCCGTCCACAATAAAAAGCCATCATTTTTCTTGTCCCTTGTAATTAAAAATTAATATAAATAAATAAATTCGTAACCAACTATCTATCTTTATCTCTGTCATACATATACATACATACACATGCATATCACATAGATGCATATATCAAAAGTTATTCCTCAAAACACCTTGGGGCCTACCAACCTTCCCTCTCCTCCCTCAGATCAAAGATAATCCGAACATCAGAGTCAATATGTACATTTCATTGTTGCGGATAGATAGCAGATGGGTTCCCAAATGCTTAACTTACACCAGTTGTTCCTTTAGAGGGTAATTTTGCTCATCATAAGTTCTCGTGTATATCAAGAAAAAGACAGAAGGGGGGGGGGGGGGGGGGCTGTGTTGGAGCATGTAAGGTTGCATTTGGAATGTTAGTCAAGTAGTCTGCTGACTCAAGGACAAGGATAAAAGTGTAATGATATTTACCCATGGAAACACGCCCATGTTTATTGCTACAAAATGCATTTTATTGGTATCAAATAATTAACAATCTCTGCAATTTGCTTCAACACAGACTTACCTCATTCTACTGTTAGAATGATTCCCTGAATATTCAGAGTTCCCACCAACTGAATTCTGCAATATAGAAAGCATCATTGACCATCAGTAAGTTTTATTTAAAAAACATCATAATTCAATGTCCAAAAAATCCAACTTACAGCCCATGTAAAAAGTAGAGTTACGTCAGCAGGTGTCATTCCAGAATTGACCAACTGGAAGATAGAAAAATAGCAAAGAAAAAATATTATGAGAGCTGATACTAAAAGGCAAAGACAACCTATGTTACGAAATTTTGATTTCTTAACAAAGAATGCCTCAAACTTCCATACTGTGAATGTAAAAACAGCAACAGGGTAGCTACTTTGCTGATAATTGTTAGGTATGAACGGCGAAATCTGGCGGCAAGTTATTTTGAGTTCTGGATCAGGTTCACCTACACAAAATAAAATAAAATAAATATAGAAACAAACTCGAAATTGATTACATTCTTATTATGATTACCATCATATACTGTCCAAGATCTTGGATACAAAGCGTGATAAGTGGATTTCTTTCCACTGAGGTCCCAATCCCAAGATTCAATCCCAGGATTCATACTCCCTCTGCATTTTACAGAAACCAATATCCTTCAATATCTTCAATACTAAAGTTTCTACCAACTGTAAGAAGTTATTTCCTTGGAAAGCACTGAAACGAAGAAGATTTTATCTAATGCATTTTACTAAGTATCCTAACAATTTTAAAGAAAAAATGACTCACCTGGGAACTTGTGTACTTCTTGGGGACAACACACTAGAAAACCTTTCACCATTAGGCCGGGAAATGAAGATCTGGTAAAAATTAAATTCAAAAACAACATAAACTTGAAGGAGTCTAACAAAAAACTCTCTAGGAAATGAAGTTAAAGAGAAGACATTATAGTGGTCCAATAATTTTTTCATGAAAAAGTATTTTTTGATTCAAATTAGCAAAAATCAGCTCTCCATTATATAGAATAGGAGGCTGGTCAAAGTAAAATGGAAGAAGACTGGGGCATCTTGCAAATAATGAAAAAAAAAAGAAGTGGGAATCCTTTAAAAAGGAAAAACGCTCATCACAAGCTCAACATGAGGCCTTTTAGATTGTTTGGGAGTAAATTTGAGAGGTGAGAATGGAAAACATTGAATAAAAGCAAGAAGCTCATGTACGAATGGAAAAGATTAGGATGCAAAAATTGGCTTGTCTGCTTTCCTCATGAAAGCGAAGTCACCTCTTTCCCAGTTACACTCCATCAAAAAGTCAAACTAGAATCTAGTAAATGGAACCTTATTTCAACCTTGTGATTCCATTTCAATGACATCTTTTTTAGTAGTTGGCCAAATAGAGAATGATATCCAAAAAGGGGGGAAGAAGTTGGGTGAGAGACGATGGTGGAACCTTTGATTTAGTATATTAGATGTTGTTCCTCCACTCTTCAAAAGGCCAAGACTTGTCCATTCATTTGCAAATCCCTAAACAGTCTAATATCAAGTCACCAACAAGAAACAATGTTTCATCCTAAGTAACGGGTGGTGTAAAAATCTCTTCTAATGACAATTCAAGTCAAATCATGTCATGATCACTTATTTGGACAAATCTTGATCTCAAATATTAGTTATTTTATTTCTACATTAGATTACTGCAGTTATTACAAATATTCAAGTTTCAGGTTATTGGCTTATTTGGTGATGTCATTTGGATATTCTAGTTCATTAGTTTTATGGCAAGATTAGCCCCTTTGTACACATATCTTTCCATTTCATATTTTGGATTCAAAATTGATATCCCCTAATTTAATTTCTTGACTCATCTGATTTAATAGAATCAGATCAATAGTCGTAATCTAATTTGGTAAATACTTACTTACCATCGATTTAGTTTGATTTAATTTTTAATTTGGCTTTGCAAAACTTTAATTTATCAAACTATCCCAAATTGATTATAGAATACAATTTCCCTATTTATGAATAATTTGTGATTTATAGTGTTGGTCTCAAAATTGCCTTACCATTGCATTATATCAATCCCACATCATGTGACATCGTTTTTTTGAGAGGCAGGACTGTGCAAGTGTATGATCATATTAAGAAGTTTTCTGATAATTTAAGATTGAAGTAGTAACTATCATGTATCAAAGCTGTCTAAAGCACAATACTAGAATCTCCCTCTTTAACAATGTTTAAAACACTGCCATCCAATCCATCTGCATCCACTTAATTCTCTATCTTGTCAGGTGAGGTTGAATCTGAATGCAGGTTTCTACCTGAAGGTGTTATACAAGTATGACATCTTCATTTGAACTTTTTGTACTGACTACAACTATTAGGTTTAGTGTGAATAGTTGTGACCAGGAATGGGATATACCAAAACATCTTTGGTATACAGAACCAAAGTATCACCACTGGAAAATCAATAAACATGAAGCATTATACTACTAGAGTCAACTAAGAATTTGAAAGAGACTGCAGAAAAAACAAAGAGAAAGAAAAGAAGGCAAGCAAAAAATTGTGAATATTCAAAATTTCTTCTATCAGATTACAGTTTTGTGTCTAATGAATCTTTATGGGTAATCTATAATTTTCTTACATGATGAATACTTTAAAACCAGATTATGAATAAATAAATAAATAAAAACTTACAGAAAACTGATTTGCTAAAATAGGCTTTTCTTCACACATTTCAGGGAACAACTGCCAATTTTGGAAATAACCTTTGTAGCTTCTTCCAATGCTTCCTGCACTGCAAGTTGTACATCAAAATTGTGAGTATTCAAATAATACATAGTTCTATTCCAAAGAACTACAAGTGTTCAGCAGTGCGGAAAAACTTTACAAGTCAGCAAAAAAATTAGCAACAATATGGAAATATAATTGTTAAAAGACTTGACCCTCATCAATTAAACAAAGTGATTAAGATTGTGCATAATGTGTCAGAAAGTCAAAACAAAACAAGAGGTTCAGCAACTACAAAATGTTACATGCATTTTAACACCAAACTTCTGAAGAATACTCTTATAAGGTTTTGAAAAGAAATTACAAAATCCAAACTTTATTGTTTAATGATTCCCAACAGCATTACAAATGATCAAACTGTTCAAACTTTTGTTCCTATTGTCAGCAAAAGCATGCTAAAGAAACTAATCAAAATGCTAATTAAAATTTTTAATTAAGAAGTGCAAATAAACTACCTCCTTCAAGTGACAATTGATGATTAAATTGTCAGGAAAAGTGGGGCGTTTAGATATCTTGAATCAATTATACAAAATAATGATAAAATAAATAATGATGTTAATAGCAGAATTCTAGAGGTTTGAATTAAGTTAAGGAATTCATCTGGCGTATTATGTGATAGTAAAATCCCACTTAGATTTAAAAGTAAATTACATAAAACAAGAGTAAATCAACGATGTTATTTGGTGTTGAGTGTTGACTTACAAAATAAAAATATGTGATTAAAATAAGTGTCACACAAATGAAAATACTAAAGCAAACAAGTACATATACACAAAAAGATAATATGAGAAGTGAGTACATCCGTGAGAATATTGGAATAGCCTCAATTGAGGATAAGCTCAGAGAGAGTCAGCTTAAATGTTCGGACATATATATCGTAGGCCAATAGAAACTCCAGTAAGGAGAGTTGAATTATTAGATCTTGCCCATAAAAAAAAAAGAGTAAGAAAAAAATATGACAATAAACTATAAGAAATAACCGTACATAGTTAAAGCTAAATGGGGAGCTATTATTTGATATAATGCAATGGCAAAAAAAAAATTATATAGCCGACTAAACCTAGCGGGATGAAGGCTCGGTGGCTGTTATTGTTGATGTATTAACCACCTACTTCAGTAATTCATCCTCAAGGTCCTTGAGGTAATAGATGCATATGCCATCTGAATGTGGCATTCTCTTTTGAAGTTCTAGTCATTTTAAAAACCTAATTTAAAAGCAGCTTAAGATGCACTAAAACAAAAACAAGTTTTGGCTGAGAAATATCCAAAGATGAAGGAATGAACCATAATTTTATAAAAATAAATTTGCAAACACCTTGATAGAAATGTTGACACCATTTAAATATGCAACTAAAAAATCACGTGAACATCCAAAGCAAATTTATATATCAGGATAGAATAAGTTTTGGTAAGAGAAAATCTTCAATAAGGGTCTGTTTGTTTGTAAGGTTAAAATCAAACTTGAATAGAGATATTTTTTTATTGAAAGTTGTGAATGATATGAAATAAAGTTAGTTATTATGCTGGGATATGTGAGGGATGTGATATAAAGTTAGTTATTATATTGGAATATATGAAGGATGTGATATAAGTTAGTTATTATTTTAGTAATATGTGTAGGATGTAAAATAAAATTAATTTTTAATATTAAATTTTATATATGATGTGATATGAACGAGCTGTTGCCGGGTCCCAAGTCCCGGATGAGAAACGCGGAAGGTTGCGTTAGGCAGTCGACAGCCAGCGTAAAACTTGTCGAATCAATCATGACATGAATCCTTTAGAAAATTGCGCTAAAGCTAGGGCGTTCCCTAGAAGCGACGCGCTGTATTGCCTGAATACAGTGAAAAATGGGCAAGGGCCGCTGTATCGGGGCCCGGGTGTAGTGAAAAGTGAGCAAGGGTCCCCGCATCATGGACGGATGCAGGTAAAGAAGCTAGTCTATCATACTAGAACTCAAGTCAGTAGGATTAGATTAGGAACTTAGAATATAGGCAGCCTGACGGGCAAGCTAATGGAGTTGGTGGATATTATGATTCATAGAAAGATTAATATTTTATGCCTGCAGGAAACAAAATGGGTTGGAGAGAAAGCTGAGGAAATTGATGGCTTAGGTTTTAAACTTTAGTACTCTGGTAAGAATAAAAGCAAGAATGGGGTGGGTATAATTCTGGATAAGAGCTTGAAGGATCACGTAGTGGAAGTTAAGAGAAATTGTGATAGAATTATGGCTTTAAAAATTATAATCAATGGAATGATTATTAACATTGTAAGTGTGTATGCTCCCCAAGTAGGCTTGGATGGAAGCATAAAAGAAAAATTTTGAAATGATTTGGAAGAGTTAATACAAGAGATACCTCAGGAGGAAAGATTATTTATTGGAGGAGATTTAAATGAACATGTTGGAAGTGTTGCTGAGGAATTTAATAGTATCCATGGTGGATATGTTTTTGGAGAGATAAATGAGGAGGGTAAAACTATTTTAGAGTTTTCTTCAGCATATGATCTTGTAATTGCTAATACTTTATTCAAGAAGAGAGATGAGCATGTTATCACGTACAAGAATGGAACTTCAAGAACTCAGATTGATTATTTTCTTATAAGGAAATGAGATCGCTTGAATTGTAAAAATTGTAAAGTTATTCCAAGTGAATGTTTGACTAACCAACATCAATTAATGGTTTTAGATTCTAAGATAAAGTATTGGAGAAGAAATAATAAGTCAAAATCCTATCCTCGGACTCGATGGTGGAATCTAAAGAATGAGAACAAATATATATTTAAGAAGAAGATTCTAGAACTTGGGCAATGAAACATTAACGGGGACACTGATCTTATGTGGTTAACAGTTGCTAACTGTATCAGTAAGGTGGCGAAGGATGTGCTCGGAGAATCCAAAGGAATGATTCTAAATAATAAAGATACTTGGTGGTGGAAAGATGATGTACAAGAAAAAATTAAGAAGAAGAAGATTTGTTATAGAGATTAGTTTAAAAACAAAAATAAGGATAAGTGGGAGAAATATAAAGTGGCTCGACGAGAATCTAAAAAAACAGTAGACAATGCAAAAAATATGGCTCTTGAGGATCTATATAAGAAGTTAGGCACTAAAGAAGGAGAAAGACGAGTATATAGGATTGTCAAGGCAAGAGATAGAAAAACTAAAGATTTAATTGAAGCAAAATGTATTAAAAATGAAGATCAAAGAGTACTTTTCATGGAAGAAGATATCAAAGATAGATGGATGAATTACTTTCAACAGCTTTTCAATGAAGGTTGTGAAAATTCAATTGATCTTACAGAATTCAACACCCTAAAAGAAAGTAAAAATTACTCTTACATTCGACGTATTAGTAAAGCTGAAGTGTGGAAAGCTTTAAAGAAGATGAAGCATAAAAAAGCAATAGAACCAAATAACATCCCAATAGATGTTTGACAGTGCTTAGGAGATGAAGGAGTTTCTTGGCTCACTAGATTGTTTAATATGATTTTGAAAACTAAAAGGATGTCAAATGAATGGAAAAAAAGTATATATTAGTACCTATTTATAAAATTAAAGGCGATGTACAAAATTGTGCTAATTATAGAGGAATTAAATTAATGAGTCATACTTTAAAACTTTGGGAGAAGGTGATCGAACAAAGGTTACGCCATAATACTAAGGTATCAGAGAATCAATTTGGTTTTATGTAAGGTAGATCTACTATAGAAGCCATTCATTTATTAAGAAGTTTAATGGAGAAATTTAAGGAGAGAAAGGAAAACCTACATTTGATTTTTATTGATTTGAAAAAAGCTTATGATAAAGTCTCAAGAAAAGTACTTTGGAGAGTTTTAGAAAAGAAAGAGATTTGCACTGCTTATATTCAAGTTATTAAAGACATGTATGAAGGAGCTATTACCTCTGTTCGAACACAAAGAGGTTTGACTAAAGATTTTCCTATTACACTTGGATTACACCAAGGCTCGGCTTTAAGTCCTTATCTTTTTGCTTTGATTATGGAAGTCATGACTGGACATATCTAAGATGAAGAGCCTTGGTGTATGCTCTTCGCAGATGATATTGTCCTTATTGAGAAAACTAAAGAGGGAGCTAAAGCGAAACTAGAGCTTTGGAGGAATGCTCTAGAATCTAAAGGTTTTCATCTCAGTAGATCAAAAACTGAATATATGGAGTGCACATTTAGTCAAGAAAGAAATACTTATATTGGAGATGTGACAATTGGTGATCAAATTGTCAAGAAGAGTGAGCGCTTTAGATACCTTGGATCAATTATACAAAATAATGACGAAATAGATAATGACGTTATTAGCAGGATTCAAGCAGGATGGGTAAAATGGAGAAATGCTTGTGGTGTGTTGTGCGATAGAAAAATCACATCCAGAATCAAGGATAAATTTTATAAAACTGTAGTAAGATCAGCGATGATATATGGTGCAGAATGCTAGCCTACAAAGAGAAAACATACAAATAAAATAAATATTGCAGAAATAAGGATGTTAAGGTGGATGTGTGGATATACACGAAAGGATAGAATGAGAAATGAGTATATCCGAAAGAAAGTTGGTGTTGCACCAATTGAGGATAAACTTAGAGAAATTGGACTTAGATGATTTGGACATCTAAATCGTAGGTCGATTGAAGCTCCAGTTAGAAAAATTGAGTTATTGGATTTTGCCCATGTACAAAGAGGAAGAGGGAGACCAAAGAAGACATGGCAAGAAACTATAAGGAGTGATCTTAGTTACTTAGACTTAGATAAGAATTTGGTAACTGATAGGGCGCAATGGAAACAAAGGATTCATGTAGCCGACCCCACCTAGTGGGATTAAGGCTTAGTTGTTGTTGTTGTTGTATATATGATGTGATATGCCTGAGTAAAATTAAACCAGGTTAATTTTCAACGGCCAAACAAATGTGGCTTAACAGATAAAAAATAACTGACTCCCAGTATTTCTTTCACTAACATTATGCCGACTATGTTGGCATCAATGTTTGTCAACAAGTTTAGTTTACAAGATGCAAAATAATATTTAGAGATACCCGAGAGCTGCCAAAAGTGGGTAAACCCTCCTCTAGAGAATTTAGCTTTCACACTTTAATCAGAAACAGACATGATACTACTATCTTTGGCCATGCCTGAGATGGTGACGAACAAAAGACTATGACAGTGAAGGACTGGAGTAGATTAGAATGTGACTGTGGTATGTGGGATGCAAATTAAGATGGTGTCTGCAAGGAATACCACACAAATGGCTCAGCTGTTTCAGGAGCAGGTGAGAAGCAAGAACAGTCCAACGACTCGAGACATAAAGTAAGAAACATTGTGCACGAGCAATGATTCCCATAAGCACATGAGTAGTTTCCTATTTTGCCAAAATATTGGGAAAGGTATCACCTTCACTCAACAAGTACTTTATGAGACATTTGAGAGATTCTGATAACCTAGATGCAATGTAACCCAATCAAATCCAGAATGTCTAGATAAAATCTACAAATATATGTTGTAGTCTTGTCATGGTCAGAAATAGTAAAAGCTTTTGTTATAGTAGCTACGAGAATGCCACGCATATGCTTAGCAAATACTCACCAAAATTCTTGAAATATGGCTAATAAATTTAGCTTTCTTTTCCCGTAGCCAGTAGTAAAAGCTTTTGTTATAGTAGCTACGAGAATGCCACACATATGCTTAGCAAATACTCACCAAAATTCTTGAAATATGGCTAATAAATTTAGCTTTCTTTTCCCGTAGCCAATGGCTCACTAGATGGAGTTATTATAAGCGAATTTGAACATCATAAGAATAATTTTCTAGTATACACATTACTTCATTCCATAATTTAGGAAATTTATTATTTTAAATTAGTCAAATTCTTCTTTATTTATTTTATTTTATTAAGTTTAGTATCTCACATAATTTGCCTTTATTTTAGAATGAGATTAAGCTTTTACATATAAAGTCTGCACTACATTTGATTTTGAACTTAGGATGATGAAAATTTGGGTTCATGTGTAATCTAGTTGATAAGGTGAGGGATTCTCAAAAGGATTGATAATTTGGAAGGGAAAAATAGAGAATCCTAAGGTGAGAATACCTGACAGTGTCTTTCCATTGATAATGTTGAGGGCCCGGCTCTGGTTATCAACTTATTTCTATTGTTCTACGACTTTGCCATTCCACAAACATTTTGCATCATACATGCTCACCAACAAGGCAAGGCACATAAGGAAGGTTAACTATAGACCACGAACTAGATATATCATTTATCCTTGTTCTTTGAATGACAAGTAATAGAGAAACACAATTTATAAAAGAATTGCTCAAGAAATAGAGCTCATAACATGATATCCCATTAAAGAAAATCGCATTCAGAAGGCAGTGCCACTAAATTACATCTCGAAGTAAGAGGTTGTCAACATGTGCTACATCAACAATCTTGCTGCAAGAAACAAGGTGCCTCCATGAGCCACAAGCGAGTACAAAAATAGTGTTGTGCCTCATAAAGTTATGCCATTTCAAAAGGGTTACACAAGTTTTTTATGGTTAGGGCTCTCGAGCAGTGTCTGAGGCGAAAGAAGGGGGGCGGAGCCCCTCTGTCAGCGGCGATGGTCGGCCAATGTCCTTCGAAGAAAGTTGGAACTGGGATATTAGAGAAATAGATTAGGGAGTTGGACACTACCAGAAAAAGCAATGGAAGCAAGGCAGAAACCTGCAGCTCCAATGCTCCACTTGGAATCGGCAAGAGAATTGGATTGATCGTAGATCTTTTGGCCATCTCCCAAGATATCTTATCCAAAATAAGAGCAAGAGAAGATGAATTTTTAGCAATTAAGACTAAGGAAAAGAGTCTGGCTCAACTGAAAACAACCGATGGCCTAAAATCAGCAGGAATGAGAATGAACGAAGATGAAACCGAGGGGAAGAGGATATGCTGGAAGATGATTATGACAACAAAATGGAGAAGGAAATAGAGCACTATTTTCGGGATGGATGTGGAGTTCAAAGATAAATGACTTGAACTAACCAACACACCTTTGGAGCCAAGAACAACTTCAAGAAAGCTATTCACCAAGGGGAACTTGTTCACAGCATCAAGCAAGATGTAATCACCTCACTCCCACCTTGCAGATTTGAAGAATTGGCCACTTCAGGTGAAGAGGCAAAGTTCAAACCATATAGAAGGTATGTCCTGTAAACACTAGGCAGCCCAAGAGTGTGGCTGCAAAGTGGTGGATATCAACTATACAGATGTTGTCTGGGCCAATAGTGCTCACTACTCAAGGCCCAAATAGGCTAGTTTCCCTGCAGGACAATGCTGGGCACCAATGCAATCCTAGTGCAGGTCCTAGGGCTGAAACTTTTGGGAAAATTGATCATAAAATTCTGTGCGCCTAGTGTTCAACAGAATGGCTCAATGGGTAGATTTGGTCAGAATGACAGGGACCGTGTGGGAGGCACCCATTATATCCAAGAGTATGATACATGTGGCCAAAAAGGTTCAGAGCCTGTTAGTGATGAGTGTATGCCTAGTGTTCATAGAAATACCGCAATGGGGAATATCATGAAAACGGGGCAGCAGACCATGGGACCAAAAGGAGGCTAAGTTATGCTAGGGCACGAAATGGAAAAGGAAGGGCTGAGGCAGTTGGAGGTATTGGAAGTGTTCCTATTTCACAACACATTGTTGACGAGGCCTTGGAGCATAAAAGGGATGCTGACAATGGTGCAAAGGAGGTGAAAACTATCCCAAGAGGAGTAGCAATTCCCCTAGTAGTGTTTTCCATTCCATATTGCAAGTTTGGAAGCATGCAATGTAGATTGGCTAGGTGGACCTTGGAAATTGGCTGGACAAGAGTGGAATTTAACTTGTGAACACCATCCATTAGAACCTCTGCTACTGTTGGTACCACTACTTTATGGGTGAGATTCCCGAACTTACCACTTGAGTTTGGCATCCAAAGATAGCAGAAATCGCTTCCAAAGCTAGGACATCTTGTCGTTTGACCATTTCACAGCAAACAAGGATAGGGAGATTGTATGCTTGGGTATATCTTAATGTGAACATGAGTGACGCACTGCAAATTGGGACTTGGATGTGTGGATCAACTGGTCACTTCTATCAATATCTTGAGTACGAAGGCATTTCCATTGCTTTGAGTGTAGAAGATTTGGCCATAAGAACAACCAATGCCCATCCAAAAATGGAGTGTCCAACCAGCTAGAAATGAGGAATGCTAATAACCAAGCAGATGGAGTTGATGTCATGCACACTGAAGGAGACAACACCATAAATGTAGAGGTGAATGGGACCTCAAAAGGCTTACAACCAAAGATACCAAAAGAGGGACAAACAGGTAAGCTTGGACCATGGCTCCAGTTACTAGGAGACGGAAAAAGTAATGGAGAGGAGGGCCTGACCTGAAAGGGTCCGTCTTGGGTTCAGCAACTGAAGTGGACCAAAATCAATCAGTTAGGGGCATCCAATGCAGAAGGAGAAAGGTTTCGAGCCTTAGAAGCAAGGCCAAACCATCCAACATTGTGCCTAGTTGGAAACCAAAGGATTCTAGACGTTTTTGGGAATATTTTAGCTCACAGGAACTCTGAAATCAGTGTACAGCATTAGAGAAAGAGAGCGTGAACAACTAATTCAGAGACCATTCAGTGAAGCTAGACATGCAGAATCATCTACACAATGAAACGAAAATAAAAACATCGTAATTTCAGCTGTCAAACCCTGCAGAATTGAAGCAGAATTTTAGGCCAAGGCTGAATGCAGCGTGGACAGCACTCAAAACAGTGGTGAAGGTAGCTGTTTTGATGTCCTCATTGGAGACCTACCAAAGGAAAAGCCTAGTCTCAGGAAAAAGAAGAAAGGAGATGCATGCAACAATGGAGATCTATGAAGCACGGATACGATACGGGGACACGGGACACAACACGACACGACACGGCGACACGATGATTTTTCAAAATATAGGACACAGACACGATATGACACGCCAAATATAATAATAAAATTAACAATTCATACTTAAAAAAATATATAAAACATAATACAAATTTAAATTTTTAAGTATAAATAACTTGTAAGTAGCACTGAAGCCTCATAAAATTAAGATGAGAACTTGAGAACAAATGTCGTCGGTTTTAAAAAGAATTGAAATATAAATTTAGGGTTCACTTTAAATAAGAGAAAATACAATTTTACTTGTTAGAACAATCGCAATGAGCACAATAATAAAAGAAATTAAGAGTGAAGCTAAAGTTTTAAACTTTTTGTAATTGGTTCATTTTCGTAAGGCTTAAGGGCAATAAAGGAGAAAAAATTTAATTTAACTTGGTTAACTTAGAATTTTGACTTATATTAGGTAAAATTTTAACAATAATAAGAGATAGTCTTTAGTTTTATTAAATAAAATTTTAATAATAATAAAAAATGAACGAGACAGAAGTATCCATAAATTTTATTAAAAAAATATAATATTAATAAATAAATTTAATATTAATATTAAATATAATCAATTCTATCTTATGTGTCTTAGAAGTATCCTGCATGTTAAAAGTGTCCTCGCATGTCCAAGAAGTATTCTTAATTTTTTTAATATTATTTTATTAGGACACGCCACATGGGGCTTCCGACACGGTGTCCTCGCGTGTCCTCGAGTGTCCGTGTGTCCGACACAGACACGGCGTGGTTTCTTGAAGTGTCCATGCTTCATAGATGGAGATCCAAGAGAACCCGCAAGTGGATGAGGTTGAAGTCACGGTTGATGTATCCGATCACAAAATAAGGTGAGATGATAAAAGAAGGCAGCTCTCAGGTGCTGGTGATCAAGGGAGTCCAATCTTCTTCCAATGCATAGCATCATCTTTTGGAACTGTAGAGGAGCGGGAATGGAAGTTAAATGTTCGCATAACTACCACTAGAGATCATAATCCCTTTATGGTTTTTCTTTTAGGATCCTGTCAAACCAATGTAAATCTGAAATAAGGGATCTTTCATCTAAAACCAAGGAGTTGGATCAAGCTATTCTCTCTTTGCAGACTAAGGATTAGGGAAGCTATGTCGGGGGGTCTCACGAAGGAGGAACACATTCAAATGTTACATTTTAAGGCAAAATACAACACAACTGCAACAAAAACAGAAACCTGGTAGTGGCAGAGAGCAAAAGTGTAGTGGATGGCTAAGGTGGATAAAAACACCATCTTTTTCCATCGAGTTGCTATGAGCAAAAAAGGCAAAACTATATCTGAGTGGTTGTTGATGATTCTAAGTCGAGAACCATGGAGGAGAGCATTCTGTCTACGATGATGGAGTTCCTCACTAGTAACTAGGGCATAGTGGACATGGATAGCAATATACCTACAGATTCGCAGCCAAGGCCACTCTCTCTTTGACAGTAGAAGCAAAATTGACGTAGTCACATGGAGGAGATTAGAGACGCAAGACAAGCCCCTAATGTGGATAGAGTAATTGGGCTCTTTTGAAAGGGTATTAGACAATCGTGGGTGTGGTTCAACATACTTTCAACACCAAAGTCATGCTACAGTCATGGAAAGACATACTTGCCACTTTGATTCCAAAGACCAATAGAGTGGAGCAACCCAAGCAGTTCAGGATCATAAGCTTATGCATTACAATCTACAAGGTGATAGCCAAGGTGTTAGTCTATAAGCTCAAGGCACATAGCTTACTAATGTCTTTGGAGCAGGGATCTTTCGATCTAGGACAACTTATTATAAATAACTATATCTTGGCACAGTAGATCTGAGTAGTTAGACATAGAAATATCTTTAAAAAAATGATTGTACAATATGGGCAGTTAGATATTAGAGGGGATGTTGATCTTATGTGGTTGAGGGTTGCTAACATCCGTAAAGTTACAAAAGATATGTTGAAAAAATCTAAACAAAAAAGCTCCAAATAATAAAGATATTTGGTGGAGAAAAGAAGAAATACAAGAAAAGACTAAAAAAATAAATGTCATAAAAACTAGAATAAATGCAAAACAAAAAGAATTTAAATAAGTATAAAACTATTCAATGAAAATTCAAGAAAATAACCTGTAATGCAAAGAATGTAATATTTGATGATCTTTATAGGAGATTAGATACTAAAGAAAAAGAAAGAGATATATATAAACTTGTCAAAATAAGAGGTAAGAAAATTAAAGACCTGACTGGAGTAAAATGCATTAAAAATAAGGATAAAAAAATATTTTTTGAAGATACATAGCCTGAAAGCAATTGGTTAGAGTGAGATTCCTTGAAGGTGCTCAAATGCATCCAGAATAAATTGCACCAATGAGGAGGCGCCTTGAACCAAGTAGACCTCACAAGGTCAAATGAAGGGAGGAAACCGACTAGTACAACAGGTAGAAATGGGTTAAAGTAGCAATGTAAGGGGTTGAGCACATCCAAGAGAAACAGTATCAAAAGGGACCTTGTGTTGCAATAGACTAGACATTTCTCTTTCATTTTATTTTTACAAACTAACAAATGTACAACATAATGTACATAGTGCAGTCAATTTCTTAGCCCACCTGGCTACATAAGCAATCTTTGTTGGAAAAGGAAAATGCCCATTCCCAATGAGTTTTGCAACATCTTTAGAGCAGATATTAGTTGATTTTGTAATTTTGTACTTGCTTAGTTTAATGTTATTAGCCTAAGCCACATTTCAAAAAAGGGTTATACACTAGTCATGACCTATTTCATAGGTGAATAATTTTAAGGACAGATTACATTCCTAATGCATGTGCAGTATATATGCTTGCCTTCAATTTTGTAAGGATGGCCCTTACCTGTGATAGTGAAAGTAAATGCAATAACTTTAGAAATATGGCAGGGTAAATTACTTGTTGGCCCATGCAATCTAAGAATTTTTTTATGTTAGACATCAAATTTTGAATCGTTTCACTTTGGTCGTAAGGATTTGACCTTTCGTAAAGTTTGTCAAAAATAAGAAAATAACCAAAGTTAACCGAATGAAAATTCATGAACTAACATAAAAAAAAAACCCTTAGTCCTTAGAGACCAACCAGTAATTTACCCTATACTGACCAAGAACATACCCTATGCCACCTAAAGGTACACCCAAAGAAGATGTGGTCTCCCACTTTTTGAAGGGATTATAAGCTGCTGCCTACAAAAATTTAAATAATTCTTAAGTTACAAGAATTTACAATAGAGTAAATCCAAAAAATCCAGCCTTTTTTACTTAGAAATGTAAAGCTCACCCGACCATTTGCAATATCTTTGATGTAGTAATGGCACAACTTTAAGAACATTGGAGCCTATCACAGTACAAATAAAACTAGTTATATAATGAAGAAAACTGCAACTGTGTGTTGAGTAGCAATAGTTCATCAAGAAATCAAAGACATGGAAAAATAGTTTGCTCAAAATTATCGGCCAAACCAAGCTTTTATCTAAATGGGGTCGGCTACATGAATCTTTTGTTTTCATTGCACTTTATCAAATAATAAATCTTCATTTAACTCTAAATATGCAAGATCATTCCTTATAGTTTCTCGTCATGCCTTTTTGATCTTCTTTTTCTTTTTTTTATATAGCAAGATCCAATAATTCAATTTTCCTTACTTGAGCTTCTATTGCCCACAATTTAAGATAAGAAACCAACACTTCAACAGAAAAAAAAAAACAGAATTATTGATAAATGCAAGAAATCTACAATGATAAGGCAATCCCTCGTGGAGTTTGAGAAGGATTTGCTACACAATTCCTTCATAGGGATAATTCGCTATTTCATACTTGTGAACACCAAGTCATACTCATATCAAAGGGTTCACTGCGTCAATATCCTTGTGATAAAATGATTTTTAATAGTGTTTCCAGCAAAATATTTAATAATAGATCCTGTTCATGTTTATAGAAAAGTACAAGACAAATATGTAGCTCATAAAATAGAATTAGTAACTGTTGTTTTATATTAAGGTCCATTTGGAACAAAGCCAAAAAAGCCATTACTTTTTTAGTCAATGCCAAAAATTATTTGTTTACTAATAATATATATAATGTATTTTATATAACATCTTACACAAACCCCAACATTAAAGCATCATCTTTATTTCACAACCCACACAATTTCTAATGCAACAATAAACCTTATTTTCACATCTTATATAACTTTTAATCAAAGTAATTAACTTTATTTCATATAATGCACACAAAGCAAAAAAGGCAAAAATCCCATCCTCCAAAGCTTTTTTAGTTTTGTAGCAAATAGGTAAGAGTACAACAAAAAATGAGCTAATGTAATCACATCAAGCCTAGCTTTTGAAGTTAATACTATATTTACCAAGTCATTGAAAATCTAAACTTCAAATCAATGACTTTCATCTTGCTTTCATTGAGTAGGAGGTAAGAAGGGTCTAAAACCTAAAAGCACTATTAGCCAAGACATGTTAGCTAAGACAAAAGTTGAAGGCATGCCAAAACTTAATAACTCCATTATTGCAAAATGTAATGTGCCGCAATATCAAAATTAAGCTAACAGATGTTAGAGCATGTTTGATTAGAAATTCCATGCCAATGATATAAACAAGTCTTAGCAAACTGACACTGCCTCAGGCACATGCATTGTCACGACTCTACCTCTAGCGCACAAGAGATGGTAGTGCTCATCGTTAAATCGGTAGTGTTTTAGGCTCTCCCTTTCCACGATCACATGTAGCTTAACGAAAGTCTCTCAAATCGAGGCAAAATTACAAGACGACAATGAATCTCTCTCTCTCTCTTTCTCTGAGAAATCATAGGCTAAGAGGAAGCTAGGAGGCAAAAATTGTCTGCTCTAGCTCGAGAACTAGTGTAGCATAAAGACTTCAAGATATCACTGATCCTAACACTTTTCTCACCAAGCATACTTAATTGTGGAGTTACTAAGCCTCATAGTTTTTCCCCCCAAAAGCGTCTCAATATTGTAAGATCACGAAATTACTTATATAACTCAAGAACTCCCCTCTCCTTCCAATGTGAGACTTTTATTCATGTATTCCTGTACTTAGAAACCTAACAAAAGCCCTACCTCTTCTATCATCCTGGAATCTTAGTAGAAGCCTCTACCCCATACCCTTTTCAGACCAAATTGCTATAGACCACATCCCGCCCTCTCTGGACCCAGGCGCTACAAACGCACAAGTTTCCACCTGGTTCATCTTTGAACCACATCGTACTACAAGAGGCCGACTCTAAGAACATTATGTAATGACTCGTGACCCTAATGTTAAAGTAATGTCCACTTTAGCTCAAGAATTGGTGTAATACTAGGACTTCCCTAAAGGTCACCCAGCTTGGTCCTTTCAGCCCCCAAGCGCACTTAATTACAAAGTTCTTATACTATGGACTTATGATTTCTCCCCCAAAAAGTGCCTTTAATATCTTAAGAACATGTTATTATTTGTATAACTCAAGAACTCCACTCTCTTTACCAATATAGAACTTTTATTATTATACCCCTCCACCTAAAAGCCTGCTAAGAGCCCTTCCACTCTATCATCCTAAAAGCTCATATAAGCCACTCCCCTCCTTTTCAAACCTGAGCATTACAAGAAGAGCCTGAGAAGCAGACTTGTTCTGGGAAAAGATGTCTAAAGTATTTGAATATGGATCTCCCATATTTATAGGTGTTTTTACCAGTCGAACTTACATCTCCTATCAGTTATCCCACTTCCTCATTACACGCATTCCCAAGTACAGATAGTGACAATCACTTCCCACAACTTTCGACTTGTGGAGCACATGCGCACCATTTTCCATCGGCTTTTCAGGAACCCCACAAGATTTGATTGCTGTTGGGCCTTGTTTTCTTAAGCAAATGAGGCCAAGAACGATCCCACACAATGTCAACATACCAACTTCATCACATGAGGCACTTTTTTGGGATTCTCACAAACTCCCTTCAGATCCGGGAATGTTTGTGGCAATCCTTCGGACATTTCCTTTGTAACCTTGGAGTCTTCCATAGAAGCTCCCTGAAGTTTATTCTCGTTCTTTTGGCATATCATTTGTTTCCCCAATTTATGATCATTGTTTCAAGCGTTCTCTTGGGAAGCGTTCTCTTGGGAAGCTTCTCGTGGGATAGCTGAATGTCCCGTGGGAGTGTTGTTTTGCTCCCTAGGATTATCATCCAGCTTGTTGGCTGTACCCCCTCCTCCCTCCAACAACCAGTTCTCCAGCTCACTAGGGTTTTATCCTACTTTTTTCCTATGGTTCTTTTTGTGGGATGCCTCTCACTGGTCTTTCTTAATGCGTCGTTGTCGAGTCCCAAGTCCCAGAAGAGAAATGTGGAGGGTTGCGTTAGACAGTCGACAGCTAGCGTAAAACTTGTTGAATCAATCATGACATGAATCCTCTCACTGGTCTTTCTTGTTTTGTGAAAGAGGCTTCTTGCCTTGGAGTTTCTTCCTTTGTGTGCTTGTCGTGGGACTTCCATAGAGTGGATCCTAGTCATAGGTCTAGTCTTCTCAAATTTAGCAAATACATTGTAGTTCCCAATATGTATTTTACCTCTCAATGAAGGGAACAAATGGTATACAAACTATTCCTTTGAGATAAACATGAGTTCCTTGAGACTTGGGATTGTAGATACATGAGATAAGGTAGTGGATTCTTCCAAATTTCTGATCAACCATAGGTGTAAACTTTATCCTCTTTCTATTCCTCATTTTTATATACTTCTCCTAAGTCACTCTCGTTAGTTCTTCGCAAGAACTTGGCGTAATTATAACAATTGTACGTATTCAGTGGCCGTTATTGCATTTTCAACCTCATAGTGAAGAGAAGATTTCAGAATTGAAGAGCAGGTCTTCCTTCAGTGGATGTCTTTGCATGAATAAATATGCAAGTATATATGGTTGCATAAACATCTATATTTTTATTAACAGCTCATAACGAACGTCCCTATAAAAGCCACAGTGGAAGCAGAGATCCTAATAATTAGGTCAACTATTTGCTCTTGACATTAATAGTCCCCTTCATGACTTTCTCGAATAATCCCGTTCATGATTCATTCATTCAATAATTTTACTATCATTAGCTAAAATATCAAGTTCTCACATTTAAGTAGTCATTTGTTTATGTTTTCTTGCAGTTCTCTACAATCACCAAACCCGGATGTAGCCATTTTCTTCTCTTAAATATTCATTTTCTTATTTTTACATATTTCCAGATTGATATGATCTTATTTTGTGTTTAGGACTTCATAAAGTTTTGATTTCTACCTTAGATTCATTATAACCCTTATACCTGTGTAAGCTTTTCTAAATCTCTGTTGTAAAAGGATATGAACCTGTTGAACTGTAAAAGAAGAATCAAATTACCACAGGAAAAGTTTCTTGCTAATGCATCAAGAGACACTCATGAAAGAAAGAGTTGACTAGGATTTAAAACTCTTTATTTTTCTTCAGAAAAGAATGATCTTAGAAAGTTACAAAACAAGACTTACATTTGCTAATGTTTAAACCGGAAACTCTCATTCACTAGGCCAATAAGCCTGTATTACTATTTAATCTAAGCAGCCATAGCAGCCTAGCACTACATTTAAGCAATTGATTTTAGAAACGAATATACCCCATAATGCATCAGATTCTTTTTTTTTTTCACTATGCAATAGATTCCTAACCGGTGAAAGGTTGCTGGAGAAGTTGACAGAAAACACAGAACTACAAATTAGTTGTAGCAATTTATATCTTTTCATATCTGAAAAGTCAAACAAAAGCCAAGATTGAATACATACCAAGAATATTTTCTCCGTCATGTTTACAGTAAATTCTATGATATCTTTTCCCTCATCATTCAATTTCCTTTGCCAGGTCAGTTGTGCAGGTTTCTCAGGATCCATCTCGACCTAGACCATCAATAAAACATAATCAAAGAGTTTAGATTAGTCAGAACACTAGGAAAAAAATGCCATTAGGAATATTGAATAGTAATAATGTAGCTTGTATATGATGAGCTAGATTTATGTATTCATTCATTGCCAAAACAGTTCGTCAATTTTGTAAAAGTTCAAAGTTTTTGAAATTATTGAATAATATCAAGGTGTGACGTATAGATAGCATGGAGCTGGATTCATGTCCCGATGCATGACAGTTAGTCGATGCTGACAAAAGAAAAAGGGTCTGATACCACCCCATGAGGGATGCAAGAAATAAAAATAGTAAAAGTTCAACTTAGGAAGTTTGAAACAGCACAATACTAATCTCCCAATGTTACAAAAAACCTTAAGCTAACATTTACTTCTTGCTATCCTATATTTGAAACACAACTGAAATGATTAATCAACCAAAAAGTTAGCAACATAAAACTAACCTTTTGCCTTCTGTGAATCTTCTTAAAAGTAACATTTCAAAAAAAAGAATCTCCTTAAAAGATAATTAAAATTTACTTAGATTAGTGATGTGGAACCCAGAAGGGGAAAGGCGCGAGAACTAGGAAAAATGATAGAAAGTAAATGTTAAGACGGGAAACAATCAAAGATTTTTTACGTGGAAAACTGACTGGCGGAAAAACCACGGCTCCTTTTCGAGGAGGCTTGAAAGGTCACTAGAAAATGCTTTTCTTTTGGTTACAGTGTATTCAAAGGATTTTTTTTTTGGATTTCAGCCCCTTTGAAGGCTGTGTACAGGAAGTATATATACCCTGGACCTGTTACGTCTAGTCACTTTCAGCCGAATAATCTACAGCCCTAGTGATAGCTCAATCAATGCCTGCGGACGGCTAGTACGTGACTCTTGCTGTACGGCGTGTCAGCGGTTACGGTCTGTCGGCGGGAAAACCGCACCTTCCCTCAGAGTAGTACGGTTCCCAACGGTAAGATGTCACGTCGGGTTTTTGTTCTTCGGGATGCTACCTTTTCGGCATCTGCTGTTCGGGTTGATACCTTTCTTGTTCGACTTGGAGGCCTTGCCTACGTGGCCCCTGTGTGACTTTCCACGTGGACGGTCCTGATGAGGAAGCGTGGATCCAATTGCAAATGTCCCCCCGATAGTCGTAAAGCGTATTGATGCGCGTGCCAGGTTGCCACGTGTACCAGAGTGGCCTATAAATATTTGTGAAGCACCGGTCGGGTCTTCTGTTGACCAGAGGAGAAACTGGTGCGATGAATCTTTTCTCAGGAATAGCTGACAGCCTTGAAGGTGGTAAGCCGGACCAGGCCGACGCCAGGCGTTCGTCCGTTCGTGAAGAGGCGTCGAAGAAGCCGAGGATCCGCCTTTCCAGCGCGGGGGAAGGCGCACGCATGACGTCTAGGTCCTCAGCGAATGATGTACGAGCAGCTCCTTCGGTGGAGGGCACGATCATGGTGGCTGACGACGAAGCGCAGGCAATTAAGGAAAGCGCGGCGAATTTGCCCTCTGCGCCGTCTCTGGGAGTTCGGGAGGCGCCTTCATTGGAGCAGGGCAACGTGGCCCCTGTGACTTCCTCTTCAGGCCCATCTGGCAGTCCGGGGCCTTCGTCAGGTCAGAGAGGCCCCGGGTCTGTCAGTTCGACCGCGCAGTTTTTTGCGCGAAACGTCTGTTCTCATCTTGACAAGATCAAGGAGTATGTGGCGAGCAGGGATCAGGCGACAGTCCTTGAACAGAAGGCGGCGATCTCTGAGCAGAAGATGGAGGAAATTCTTTCTCTTCTTCGGAGGCTGGAACCGTCTGAGGCGGAGAAGACGATCGCTGATTTAGAGTCGAAATGCGATCGTCTTGAGGGCGACCTGGAGATGGTGACCGCCCAAGTTGAGGGGTTGATGAGGGAGAGGGGGACGTTGATGTCCCGAATCGAAGAGCTGGAGGAAGAGAATCGTCGTCGAAGAGAGTTTGCCCGGACCGTTCGGGATCTGCTTGCGAAGTCAGAGCCGGGATTTTCTTTGTAGCCCTCTTTTTTCTTCTTTTTTCTTTTTTTTTTTTTTAGACTATGTAAAAGTTTATTCAAATGGAGTGTTCGTGATATGTGCCTTGTTTTTATGCTTTTCTTGTGATGTGATTGTTTTGGGAAAAACGAGGTGAAGTTCACGCCAAAATATACATGTTTTGAAATTTTGGGCGGTCAAGTGTCAGTCCTCGGGGATCGGGACCGTCGGTTCTAGGGACTATAAATATATAAAGGGATGAAAGATCGAGGACCGACTTTCTATTTGCTTCTTTCGCTCGTTCCTCTGTTTCTCCACTTTTTCTGAAAAAATGGTCAAGAAATCGCGTAGCAGAGCGAAAGATATGTGGGCTGACTACCATGCTCTTCGAGGCGAACTTTGCGTCTTACCGCCGCACACTTTCGAGACGGAGGTGTTGCAAGTATGGTGGGGGGAACCAGGAGTTGGGTTGGAGTATCCGTCGGAGACGGGGAATTTCACGGCGCCGCCGAAAGGGAAGATGGCAGTGTGCCTCCACCATCATCGTGGAGGGCTTTTCCTTCCTTTTCAGCCGGAGTTCGTGAATGTGTTCAATCACTTCGGTATCGTTCCCATGCAGCTCCCGCCGAACGCTGTTACCATGATCTACTGTCTTGCCAAGGAGTTGCGGCGTCGGCAGATCCCTTGGGACGTCGAGATTTTTAAGGCGGTTTTTCGGTGGGAGGCGAATCCCCGTCTGCATGGATTTTTTGTTTTGAAAGGTAGGTATTGCCAGGTGTTCAGAGTGAGGGACACCGGGTTTGCTGACTGGTATAAGAGGTTCTTTTTCATCGAACTTCGCGGAGTAAGGTTTGGTGAGCCTCGAAGAGTCGGTGAGGCGAGGTTCCTGGGGGAAGGAATTGGTTTCGAGGACTCCCGTTTTCGGGAAGTTGACGAGATCCGAAGAAGGGTTCACGATGCCGAGGACTATCTGCGTGAGCTCGAGGCCGATGTACAAGAGTATACGGGTGAGTTTTGGCAACTCGCGTTTTTTTTTTTTTTTTTTGATGTGGATGATGATTTTGTCTTTTGATTTGTGTTCCAGGCCAACCGGAGCTCGAAATGGGGTGGTTCCGACTTCGGCAGAGAGGGAACAAACGGGTTCCCCACGACCGTCCGGGGCCTTCCCGTCTTCCGGCGAAGAGGAGGCGCACCGCACCTGTAGCTCCAGGTGAGGGGAGCTCGGCAGCGCCTCGATCTTTCGAAGAGGGAGAGGATGACCTGGCGTATATCGACGAGATTCAGGTCAGCGAAGATCCCGAAGATCTGCCGGGGAGAGATCAAGGCGAGGTAGGGTCAGATGCTGAAGCGTCGGATGCTGTCGGCCAGAGTGTCGAAGAGCCCCTGGGAGGTGTTCGGAGAGGACCTCCACGAATTGTCCCTGAAGGTAGACCGGACTCGGTGACCAGGTTGGGCGCCAGGGCTACCGACTTGGTGGAGCAGCTTACTAAGGAGGCTATGGCGCAGGAGAGGAGGGCGAAAGAGAATGAGCTTCGGTACCTGGAGTCGGAACGTCAGCGTCTTCTGGCTGAGAAACGTCTCCGTTCAGCGATGCGGCGCCTGGAGGAGTCCAGCCGTCGTGAGACCGAACTTCAGAAACTTCTGGAAGGGGCGCTTGATGAGTCTGAGCGGAACCGTGAGCAGGGGGCCTTCGAATTCCGCCGATCTCTTGAATTTAAGGCATTCATAAAAGGGGCGTTGGAGAGCTCGGTGGACATGTTCGGCTCCGTTCTTCTTGATCGGGGGCTGGTTAGCCGCGAGGATCTCGAAGGGTTGGACATGAATGAATGTATTCTTTCCAGGAGCAGTTCATATCATTGTACCTTTTTCGATATGTCTGCTGAGAGGATGGAGCAGATGTTCGCCTTCGTTTCAAATATGAAGGCGGTCATCCCTCCTACTGAGGCCGAAATGGCGGGAGGTGCCGAAAGAACCCCGGTTCCGGAGGGGGGTCCAGCCTCAGAAGGGACTTCGGGAGGACCCTTAGTCGTTTTCCGCTCCGTTCGCGGGATTCCCTGGAGGATGTGTCGCGGACTCCTGGTGCTGATCTGGTGATAGATTCTGACCCGGAGGATTTCGAGGAGGAGTAGTGATTCTTGTAATTTTTTGTAAAACTTGTAATGCAAAGTTTTCGTAATGGAAAAGTTTATTTTTGCACAAAGTTTTGTTTGAACCTTGTTTGGTTTGATTGGTTGTGATTTCGAGAAGGGGAGTGCCCTTGACTGCCAGTCGCGCTTGGCGCTAAGTTAAGATTTTAGGCCAGGGACTTCAAGAAGAGGAGTGCCCTTGACTGCCAGTCGCGCTTGGCGCTAAGTTAGGATTTTAGGCCAGGGACTTCGAGAAGGGGAGTGCCCTTGACTGCCAGTCGCGCTTGGCGCTAAAGTTAGGATTTTAGGCCAGGGACTTCGAGAAGGGGAGTGCCCTTGACTGCCAGTCGCGCTTGGCGCTAAAGTTAGGATTTTAGGCCAGGGACTTCGAGAAGGGGAGTGCCCTTGACTGCCAGTCGCGCTTGGCGCTAAGTTAGGATTTTAGGCCAGGGACTTCGAGAAGGGGAGTGCCCTTGACTGCCAGTCGCGCTTGGCGCTGAAGTTAGGATTTTAGGCCAGGGACTTCGAGAAGGGGAGTGCCCTTGACTGCCAGT
Organism: Apostasia ramifera; assembly: GCA_019297695.1. NCBI lineage: Eukaryota > Viridiplantae > Streptophyta > Magnoliopsida > Asparagales > Orchidaceae > Apostasia > Apostasia ramifera. Next base: position 347,310 of record JAEMOT010004279.1, read on the forward strand.
CGCGCTTGGCGCTGAAGTTAGGATTTTAGGCCAGGGACTTCGAGAAGGGGAGTGCCCTTGACTGCCAGTCGCGCTTGGCGCTAAGTTAGGATTTTAGGCCAGGAACTTCGAGAAGGGGAGTGTAGTATTCATGAAACACTGATACAGGGGTTTTATAAGTAAAACTTCCTGATGTCGTTGCCGCTCCAAGTCCTTGGCAGAAGAGTCCCATCATGCCTTGATAGTTTGTAAGTGTTGGGGCCGAGCACTTTGTGGATGACGAAAGGGCCTTCCCAGTTGGAGCTGCGTTTTCCTGATGTCATGTCTCGGCCAGCGTTGCTTTTTAACTTCAAGACCAGGTCTCCTTGTTGGAATGGTCTCCTGTGGACGTGTTTGTTGTAGTACTTTTCGATCCTTCGCTTGTGTTCCGCTTGTCGAAAAGCTGCCAATTCTCTGTCTTCTTCGAGGAGGTCAAGTTCGAATCTCCTTGCGCTCTCGTTCTGTTTTTGCCAATCAAGGAGAGCAGGTGGGTCGAAAGTGCTGGCATTTTCGACTCTGGGAGAGTAGACTTCTAATTCGACAGGGATGAGAGCTTCTCCCCCGAAAACAAGTGAAAAAAGCGTTTGACCCGTTGCTGCTGTCGGCGTGCAGTTGAGCCCCCAGATGGCTGCCGGGAGTTCTGCCGCCCATGATGAGCCAATCTTGTCAATTCGCTTTCTTAAGGTGTTGAGGAAGTTTTTGTTCGACACCTCTGCCTGGCCGTTCGACTGCGGGTGTCTTACTGATGCGAAACTCAAGTTGATACCGTTTTCGGAGCACAGACTACGAACGGCCCGGCTGGTAAAGGCGGTTCCGTTGTCGCAGATCAGGGAGAGGGGGACGCCGAATCTACATACGAGCTGTGTCCATATGAAATTTTTGACCCCTGTGCCCGTTGGTTGGGCCATTGCCTTTGCTTCGACCCATTTCGAAAAATAATCCGTTGCCAACAGTACATGGCGTAAGTTCTTTCCAGATTTTGGGAATGGTCCCAAGAAGTCAAGGCCCCACATCGAAAACGGCCAAGAGCTGGTTATAGAGTGTAGTTGAGCTGCTGGTTGTCTAGGTATTTTCGAGTATATCTAGCACTGGGGGCATCTCTGGCTCAATTCTTTGGCGTCCTTCTGGAGGGATGGCCAGTAGTATCCTTGGCGAAGGATTTGTAGGGCGAGGTTTCGTCCTGCGGCATGAGTTCCACAGTCTCCGGAGTGGATCTGCTCAAGTATGATTTTCGAGTCTTCCTCGCGGATGCATTTGGCCAGGGGGAGCGAGTAGTATCTCCTAAACAGTTGTCCCTGGGAGATGACGTATCTGGCAGCTTTCACCCGGAGCCTGCGAGCCTTATTCCTGTCGTTTGGGAGCTCGCCCGTCTGGAGTTAGTGTCGGATGTCATCCATCCAGCTTTCGGGGTTAGACTCGACGTCGAAGATTTGTGGGTTTTCGAAGGCTGGGAAGAGGATATCTAGTGCGTTATCGCTCTCTTCCTTGGCGAGTTCGTCTTTTGAGCACTTCGTCCTTTGTTTGATAGGATCCTGTTAGCTGATTCACCATTAGCTTGGAGTCGCTGTAGACATCGAGTTGTCGTGCTCCGAGTCCCTTGGCAAATTTGAGTCCAGCGATGAGGGCCTCATATTCGGCCTGATTATTTGTGACGGGGAAATGTATCTTCCCTGACCTTTGAAGTCGAATTCCCCAAGGACTGGTGAGGACGATGCCGACCCCTTGGATGCGCTCGCCGGAGGCTCCGTCTACAGGGAGGGTCCATGGTTGTGGCTTCTTCCGGGGTTCGGGTTGTTCGGCTGTTGTGAGTTCGGCGACGAAATCGGCGAGCGCCTGACTCTTCGTGGCTGTTCGTGGGAGGAAGTCGATATCGAACTCAGAGAGCTCTACTGCCCACTTTTGCAACCTTCCGGAGATTTCGGGTGAGTGGAGTATTCTTCGAAGGGGTTGATCCGTCATCACCTTGATGGGGTGA
>JAEMOT010004279.1:349717-364838 GCA_019297695.1 Apostasia ramifera
CTTGAACACTGTGTCAATCATGCGCTGATAGATCGCACCTGCATTCTTCAAACCGAAAGGCATCACTTTGTAGCAGAAGGTTCCCTGGTCGGTGATAAACGAGGTGTGCTCTTCGTCGTCTTCGGCCATTCGGATCTGGTGATAGCCTGAGAAGGCGTCGACAAAACTCATCACTGAGTACCCTGCCGAAGAATCGACGAGCCTGTCTATTTTCAGCAAGGGATAGAAATCTTTTGGACAAGCTTTATTCAAGTCCGTGAAGTCTACGCACATGCGCCACTTTCCGGAATTCTTTTTTACCACCACCACGTTTGCAAGCCATGATGGGTAGGTGATTTCTCTAATGAATCCTGCGGCCAAGAGTTTTTCGACTTCTTCACGAATCGCACGTTGTTTTTCGCCGCCGAAGTTCCTCTTCTTCTGTCTGACGGTGGCTACTCCTGGTTTGAGGCTAAGTAGGTGTTCGGCTATGGCTCTATCTATCCCTGGCATGTCGCTAGGTTCCCAGGCAAACACATCGAAATACTCAAAAAGTAGCGCCGTCAGGGCGGGCTTTTCATTATCAGGAAAGTTTTTAGAGATGAGTACAGTTTTTCCGTCGGCGACGGTTACATAGTCGTTCTGTTCGACCGGTGGCGAGGCGTGATCTCTGGGGTTCATGTAGTCTGTGTGGAGACGCGCGTTTATCTCAAAACACTTGCTAGCGCCGGCCCTGTCCCCCCTGATGGTCGCGACGCCGAATGGCGTGGGGAACTTTACACACAGATGATACGTAGACGCAACCATCTGGAATGCCGCGATTGCGGGGCGTCCCAGGATCGCGTTGTAGCCGGAGGGAGCGTCCATGATAATGAAGTCGATCTCCTTCTCCGTTCTTCTGGGACCCTCTTCGAGGGCAACGCGCAGGGTGGCGTATCCTGCGGGTCGGTAGATGTCGCCGGAGAAGCTGGAGATCGTCATGGATGGGGGAAGAGGTTTGCAGGGACCGACGGCCATCTCGTTGAAGGCGCAGAGGTACAGTATGTCGACCGAGCTGCCGGTGTCGACCAAGGTTTGATGGACATCGCAGGTTCCGATCTCGGCGATGACCACGATGGGGTCGTCGCGATTTATCCCTCCTCTGGGAAGGTCTCCTGCGGTGAAGATGATATCAGGCAAAAGTGGGGGGGATTCGACTGTGCATACCTGGTGGTGTCTCCGAGTCCTGAGACCGCTGTGGTAACCGAAGATAGAGAGGACGGCCTTCTTGCCGTCGGCTTTCGATGCGGCTGGAGTCGGAGAGGGGGCCCCTCTGGGATCGTCGCTCGGAAAGAGCGGTCGTGCCGCTTTCGGCAGGGGCCCTTCGATCCTCTTGTACCCGTGAGGTAGCCGTTCTCGATGTACTCGTTGACGAGTGCCCGAAAAGAGCGGCACTCGAAGAGGAGATGGCAGTAATGTTGGTGGAACTTGCAGAACTTTGTGGGATCCTCACCGGGTTGTGGTGGCTGGCGTTCGCCGCGGTTTTTGATGAAACCTTTATCGCTGAGGATTGAAAAAATTTCTTCTATAATGTAGACCGGAGTGGCGGGACGGGGGGACTCGCCTTCGAACTTGCGCTTTCCTTGGGAGGGTGAGTAGTTCCGGTCTCGAAAGCTTCTCTTGGGAGTGTTCGAGTCCGTCTTGGGGGCATCGCCTTTCTTGGTCTGGGGCGTGGCGACCTCCTGCTTGGCTTTCGTCTTGAGAGCCTTTGCATCTTCCAGATGGATGCGTTTTTCGGCGCGGGCCCTTGCCTCCATGAGAGTTTTCGGCATGTTGTCGACGAAAGAGTCGTACAACTCCCCCGGCAGAATGTTGTGGACGAAGATCATGGTCGATCTATCGTCCGTGGTGTCCTTCGTCTCAGCATTCATCTTTGAGAACCGGTCCACATAGTTGCGGAGTGATTCGTCTGGAGCCTGCCGTATCTGCCACAGCTCGTGGATTGTTCGGGATGTCGTCTTCGACGTTCCGAACCTAGTACGGAACTGTTCGGAGAATTGCAGGAAGCTCTGGATGGAGCCTTGAGGTACTTCGTCGAGCCAGTTCAGAGCCAGGCCCGTCAGTGTGTTCCTGAATAGACGGCATTTGTAGGCGTCTGAGACAGGATCGCTGGTTGCGAGGGCGTTCTCGAAACGCTTGACATGTTGGGTCGGGTCGGTGAGGCCATTGTAGTCAGAGACTCGGGGGGCCTTGTAGGCGCGTGGCGCCGGTGCCGCCATTATGGCAGGCGAGAAAATTGTATCCACCGGGGGAGCCGGGGGGTACACCTCTGGCCGGCTTTCGGCGGCAGCGTGGGTGCTAGTTTCCTCGGTTGGCAGTTCGACGCGTTCCGCGCCTGGTTGTTGAAGCGGGCCTTCGATGGGCAGAGCTAGAGGGAGAGGTCTCTGCTGCTGAAGGAGGGCTGGTAGGTTAGCGAGGAAAGTGTTCATGGTTCGGGTGAGGGTGGCGACCGTGTTCGTCAGTGTTTGGAGCTGTCGGTCGTCCCTGGTTACATCGTCCTGGGGTGGGCGTGTCGCCTGTTGTTCCCCAGGCGGTGGAGGAGCGTTTTCATCGTGGACGTGCTCCATGGGTGTAGGGATCAAGTTTGATCCTGCGTGAGGGCACCAAATTGTTAAGACGGGAAACAATCAAAGATTTTTTACGTGGAAAACCGACTGGCAGAAAAACCACGGCTCCTTTTCGAGGAGGCTTGAAAGGTCACTAGAAAATGCTTTTCTTTTGGTTACAGTGTATTCAAAGGATTTTTTTTTTGGATTTCAACCCCTTTGAAGGCTGTGTACAGGAAGTATATATACCCTGGACCTGTTACGTCTAGTCACTTTCAGCCGAATAATCTACAGCCCTAGTGATAGCCAATCAATGCCTGCGGACGGCTAGTACGTGACTCTTGCTGTACGACGTGTCAGCGGTTACGGTCTGCCGGCGGGAAAACCGCACCTTCCCTCAGAGTAGTACGGTTCCCAACGGTAAGATGTCACGTCGGGTCTTTGTTCTTCGGGATGCTACCTTTTCGACGTCTGCTGTTCGGGTTGATACCTTTCTTGTTCGACTTGGAGGCCTTGCCTACGTGGCCCCTGTGTGACTTTCCACGTGGACGGTCCTGATGAGGAAGCATGGATCCAATTGCAACAATAAAGAAGAAGAGGTAGAGAGAGAAAAGAGAAGAGAAAGGGAAATTTGAAAGAAGCTTGATTAATCATCTAAAGCTACCAATTACAAAAGCATATGGCTTATTTATAGAGTTCCACCCCAACTAACAAGAAAAAACAAATACTAAAAAGGATAATTACTAATAATAAAAAACATACTAACTCTCTTGAAATTCAAATATTGATAAAGATAAATGCCACATATTTAAAATCTAAACATTTAACGATTGATAAATAAATTCTTTATTGAGATTATTTGGATTCGCATCATTCCTCTTCACTTGAAAAGAGCTCAATTATATCGAGTTGACATGCAAATATGACCTGAAGAGATCTAGACCTAAAACTTAGCCTTGTGATCCAAATGTCATCAAACTAATCATTTGATGTAAAGCTTCTTGAAAAACAAGAGTAGGCAAAATAAAGGATTCAAATGCCCAGGTCATAAATTCTTCACAAATCAAAAAAACTTAATTAATAAATGATCAAATAATCAGAGAAACTATGCTGGTCCAAATTTTTAAAGAATAAGGATGAATTCAATGGCTCACAGGAGGACAAATTATTTTACTGAATTTGAAGGTCCCTATGCATGAGAGATCATCTCAACATCAATTTTATAGCTTTGGATAAGAAAAGCAATTTTATCAAACTCGCAACTCCATCCATGTAGCATTTCATGCCAAATTTATCCAAAGGAGGAACAATATTTTTTTATGATTCATGGAAGATTACTACAGGATTCACGATCATGACACAGGGAACTAAGCTGGGCATTCTGTATACGATCAAGAAATTCAAAGCACTCTAAAGCAACGATCAAAGATGATCCAACCATACATTCTAGGCTCTAGGATTAAAGACTAGGACCATTGAGGATGGGTTAAAAGTTCGGTTTGAAAAATGAACCAACCTAATTAAACTCTGTAAATAACTGTCTAGGTGAAATTTCCTAATTCTGTAGTTTTTAGAATTAGGAAAAGGTCAGTTTCTATCAATATTTGTCTAGGTTAGATCGCAAGCAAAGAGATGTGTTGCTAGAAAATATTTGAAGAGTAGTTGGCAGTGAAAGATCAGAAGCACAGGCTACGCCTAAACTCAGCTTGCTTCATGTACAGATCGAATGAATCATTGCAATGAGATATAAAGATGCACAAGGAGAAGAGTCACAATGACAAAGATTGTCAGATTACAAATTAATCTCCAAGTGGGAGATTTTTGAAGATGTGGAGCATAATTTAAATTTTGAAAATCAAAAATGGGTGCAACCAATTTGGTTACTATGGATACAAGCCAAAATATATGAGAAAATATTAGAAATTCGCCATGAAAATTTGTTGAGATAACCAATGGTATATGAGAATACCTAGTAAATTGGTTGTAGATACCCCATTAAGAAAAGTAAAATAACCTCGAATCTAATTGAACTTGGACCAAGAAAAATTTTGTACAGTGGTAGATGTAATTACAACAACAACAACCAAGCTATTATCTTACTAATACATGAATCCTTTGTTTTTCATTGCACTTTAACAAATAATAGCTCATTTAGCTCTAGGTATGCAAGTCAATCCTTATAGTTTCTTGTCATATATTTTTTTGTCTTCTTTTTCTTATTTTTATATAGGGCAAGATCCAATAGCCCAACTCTCCATACCAAAGCATCTATTGGTCTGCAATATATATATCCAAACTATCTAAGTCAACTCTCTCTTTGCCTATCCTCAATTAAGGTTACTATAACCTTCACCTTAACAACTTTATTTCTACGACACTTATTTTCTTTATATATTTTTACTTTATAAGTCAGCACTTACCAACATATAACATCGTTAGTGCTACCAATATCTTATAAAATTTATTTTTAAGCTTAAGTAAGATTTTTTTATTACACAAAACACCAAATACATTTCTCCACTTAACTGATCCTACTTGGATTCTACTAATAACATACTATTTATTTTATCATTATTTTAATTAATTAACTTGAAGTCTAAACTGCTCACTCTTCCTGATAACTTGATCACTAATTGTCATCTCCTCAATACAAGTCATCTTATCTTGACTAAATTTATATTTCTTTTATCAATTTAAATCTACTAAGACGAAAAATACTTAAACTCTAAGGTATTCCTTTATAATTCGAGTTTCGGTATAATTCGAGTTTCGCCTTAGCCTCATCTCTAATTATATCAACAAGAATATCATATCTAAAATGCATAACCAAAGTATATTTTCTTAAATAAGTCCAGTCAAGACCTCTATAACAAATATAAAAAGAAATAGACTTAAAAATAGGCCATCATATAATCCTAACAGCCCCTTATATATGTAATTCATAACTTGAACGTAAGCAGTACAAACTATTTTTATTTCCAAAATTTTTCAAGGCACTTTTTTAGATTGATAAATACCAAATGCAAGCCTTTTTTCTCTCTCTGAACTTCTTTTTTTATGAACTTCTTCATTGAAGCTCTCAATAATAAATAACTTGTATAATAAATCTGCCTAGCATAAAATCAAACTGAATCTGTAAAACTTTAATATCATAGTGTAATCTATACTAATCACTCTCTCTAAAAATTTTAAAATTTAACTCATTAAGTTAATTTCTCTATAACTGGCATAATCCTATACATCACCCTTATTCTTATAAATAGGTGTCAACGTGCATCTTTACCATTTATTTGATATTATTTCACTCTTTAACATCATATCAAACAGTTTGATAAGCCAAGAAACTCTTTTATCTCTCATATATTTTCAAACATATATTAGAATGTCATCCGATTTTATTATTTTTTACAATTCATCTTATTTAAAGCCTCCAAAATTTCAGCTTAACTAATACACCGAATGTAAAAACAAATTTCATTTCCCTTTTAGATACTAGTTTGCTCGAATCAATTGATTTGTCACAAATATTATGCTAGATTCAATTGATTTGTCACAAATATTATTAAAAAGCTTATGAAAAAAACTTATTTATCTATATTGAATATTTTCTTTCTTAAGGCTCTGTTTGGTAATAAGAAAAAAAAGAAGATTTGGTTGAAATTTTTAACCATTTTTGAAAAATGTGTATGATGTGAAATAAAGTAAGTTGGTATATTAAAAATTGTGTATGATGTGAAGCAAAGTTGATTGATTTATTGAGAATTGTGTTAGATGTGAAATAAAGTGATTGTTTAATGTTGATTGTGTGAGATGAAATATAAAATAATTTTTTAAGTTTTTTTAAAATAAATTTAAGATTTTGGCTATGGCTAATTTTAGCCATGGTTTTTAGCCCATTGTCAAACAGGGCCTAAAAAATATTTTTTAATTTCCATCCTTATACATTTAATTAATTCAATTATTTAATTTTTTTATCTTTAATATTGACAAGCTTGTATACATATTTTTCTTCTTTATTATCCACCTTCTTATATAGGTTCTCAAACCATTACTCCACGTTGTATAATTAAATTTTCTCCATGAAATAATTTATTGTATTTTCAAGTAATTTTTTTCTTTCAATAAGAAAAATATTATTTTTAGAATTAGATATTTAGTTCTACATATCGAAACAGTATTTAACAATTTCAAATTTGTGTTTGTTGCTGCTAGGCATATGATATTGAAAAATAAAAAATACCTTTTCCAGTTGCATTTCAATCCCATCTCATAAGCACTATGAACATTCTCAAAACAAATATTGTATGTTAATTTTAATTCATTGATTAGTATCCTTTCACCATTTAGATATAATATACAGTAGTCCATCCATTTCTTTATAAGTTATTCAGCGCCTTAAGCCAACTCAAGGAGCAAGTGCTTATTAGTCAATTATTTCATAACTACAAATATAGTTTGGTAAGAGTAATTTATCTAAGGTATTTATCTAGATTTAAAAAAAAAAAGAGGGAGTAATTTATCAAAGGCATTTTTCATCAACATAGGATTGGATAGAAGGATTATGGAAGAAATTAACTATTCCGAAAAACATTAAGCACTATCAAAGAACTTTAAAATTTGGAATTAGTTTGCAGTATAAGACAATCAAGTCTAGAGTGCCATACCGAAAGATTATTACCAACTGCAGACAACTTGTACAAATTTTTTCCATTCTGGTGAAGCTCATTTTCAGCCATCGTGATGTTATTGACCTTTTATAACTAAATCAATTAGCAAAATTTTAAACATAGAAAAATAAATATCAAAGTGCAAATCAAGCCTATTTCATAAATTTAAACATACAAATAGGAAATGAAAGAATTTCTAAATTAAAGAAATTGCTAGCTACTAAATGAAAATGTTAAGGAATATTTTGTAATAATAATAAGTATTAGGATTCTTATTGTAATTTACCATATATATGAATATGATGTTAGAGGTGAACCTAACGCTCCATTTTTCACCCAAAACATGGTATTAGAGCAGCCATAGGAGCTCATTATTCACGCTCCCTCTCCCACACTGTTGTCATGCCACTCACCTTAGCCACCATCTCACCGCTCTCCTTCGTCATCATCTCACTATGTCAATAACTGTTTGTTCAACGCCACATTGTATCGCCCTCTTTCGCTACCACATCGCTCTTACATAGGTACTTTAAGAGATCGTTCTATTAGTAATTAAACTAGTTGAATCTCCAATGGATCTTAATGGTTTACCTTATTCATGATTAATAGAAAGGACTTGAAAAATAAAATTATCTTACTATAACTAGACCAGATTTGTCACATTCAATTATTATAGTTAGTTTTATGGTGCCCCAAGAGACCCTCATTGGGAAGAAGCAATGTGAATATTGTGTTTTGTGAAGAAAGCACCTAGGCATAGATTGTTGTACTAATCAGGTAGCTCTATATGTATTATTGGATATTCAAATGCAGACTGGGCAGGCTAGATATTTGATAGAAAATTAATGTTAGGTTGTTGCATTCTTTTTGGAGGGAATTTGACATCTTGGAAAAGTAAAAAATAGACAATAGTTGCAAAATCAAGTGCATAAGGTGAATACAGAGCAATGGTGGTTACTATTTGTGAGTTAATATGCAAAAAGCATTTGTTAGAAGAGCTAAGATTGAGTTCTCCTGAACTTATAGAGTTGATATACAAAAACTAAACAACTTCACATATCACGGTATTTCATGAAAGGATTAAACACATAAAATTGATTGTCATTTTGTACGGGAAAAGCTGCTAAATAAGGATATCATGATTTTTTTCGTTACTCCAATTTTCAATTAGCTGATATGTTTACTAAGTTTGTGAAAAGTTCTAGACTTGATTTTATTTGTAATAAGTTAGGTAAATATGATATATATGCTCCAGCTTGGGGAATGTTAAGGAGTATTTTGTAATATTGATATGTAATAGGGTTCTTATAGTAATTTACCATAATATATATATGAATATGATGTTAAGGCTAAACCCTAACACTTCAATTTCCGCTCAAATCAAAAAGCAAATGTTATGATAATTGTTGCAAGTATTTTACAAAATAGATTATTGTAGACAAGTGAGAAGATAATTAACCCAAGTATAAATTATATAGGAAAAAAACTTATAAATATTGAACTTTCTAATACCCCTATCAAAAATATCAAGCACATTTATAGTTGAGTCACACTATTTGAAAAAGGGCTAAGGGAGGTGGGGGAAGAGTTGCCAGAGCAAAATACAAAGATTTGTAAAAAAAAGTTATGTACATGAAGAAAAACATAAAGGAAATATTGCATGGATTCTTTATGTTTGAGATCATTTTGTAAAACCCTTAAATATTCATTAAGATTAGATACATAATCTATTGTTTGGATAACTTTTTCAAGTTAGTGCACATGAATTGATCATAAGAAAGACTGAATTCCAACTTGAACTAACCGTGTAAAGATTATGCCTTATGGACAGTCATTCTACTTAAGTGTAAAAAAAACTCTGATGCTACCAGCCTTAACTGAAAATTGTCCTCAGCTCTTCATGTTTAAATTGCAAAATTTTTAACATAAGGATTGTTTAAACTTCTGTAACCTCTTAGGTTTTGTTGAGCATGAAAGCTTTTTAAAAAGTTAAGCACGAGCAACTGAAAGGAAAAAACTGATCGGAAACTATTGGAAATAAAAGCTGAAAACCACCATTCCTCCGAATAAGAGGAACTACAGCATATCTTTCCTAAACAGAACACAATTCCCCTGACTTTCAGTTCTATAACACATCTAAGAAAAGCCCGTCTTTTACAACATGATCAACGCAACTTCCAGGCAAAATTCAGGAGGAGGCAGATTCAAATCCTAAAAGAAAGAAAGATACGCTTGAAGCAGGCATTTCTCTTCATTTCTCCGCGAAAAAAGGGGGAAATCGGTGTAAGATTGAAAACCCACTTAAGAAAAGTCAAGAGAGCGGAAGAGGTAGAGAAACCAGACCTCTCGAAGGCAAAGGAAAACGGGAAGCAAAGCTGAGATACGACTGCTGAGGGCATACTTCGGCTCCAAGCATTATTTGTACCAAACCACCTACCACTGTTCAAGATGGATGGAGGCATCTTTCAAAGACGACGATTCTCAAAATCGGCGGCGCTATTGACGGAGGGAAAGAGCACCCAGCTCCAAGGTCCTCGTCCAAAATATCTGAATCGATCTTCGCGATCCAATGAGACGCCGGAGCCTTGCAATAAAACGGGACGTCAATGAGATTTTTTTAATTTTATTTTTATTTCAAATCTTTAAAGATTAGAGATGCCGCGTTTGCCACGTGGCATCTTGCGGTCACGCCTGCACCGAATATGCGCGTAGCGCATGGGACACCGTTGACGATGTCATGGGTTGTTGGAATGGTAGGTGGCTGCGTGCCACGTGGGCCACGTAAAAGATTTTCATTTGCACTCAACCTCTGAATTTTTCTAATAATTAAATATATAATTAGCACCCAATCACTTAAATAAAATAAATATAAAGTATTCTACGATCAATTTCTTTATTAAAAAAATTTATAGTAAATAATTAAATACGACTTACATGAAGTGAATGATGCTGTTAATTAAGATTAATTGAAGTAGTTCAAAAAATAATGCTCCAATAAATTTCTAAAATTTTGAGTTCTAGAAGCAAACAACTCGAATTATTTAAAAAAAATTATTACCCAAACTTTCATATATTCGTATATTCAATATATAAACATATATATTTTTTATTATTTATATAAAGTAAAAATTCAAGACAACTAGATCAAGATGACAAGTTTTTGAAAAAGTATATTAGTAGAAAATAGTCGAAATACGAGAATTCGAGAGCAAAATCATATTAATTTTGCAATGATTCAATTTTTGGTAGAAGAATTTTGAGTATAAAAAGGAGAAGCTATAGCAATGTAAAAGAAAAATTAAAATCATTTCGAGTTCCTTGTCACTGGAGGTTAGAAGTTGGAGAGAGCGAGTAGGATAAGAAGAGCCTGGAGAAGCTACTTTTTATCTTTTTTTTCAGGTGAAGCGAGATTCGACGGATTTTACAGTTAAAATTAAGTCTTATTCAACATGCTAAATATGCATTGTTGACGAAAAGGCGGTGAACAAATCTTGTTCTTCTCGGTCATGGGCAAGGATACTGAGTCAACTGAGTCGAAGGTGACTCACCCAAAAGCCATTAGTTTAGGGCTGGTGACCAAATTCCACATCTCATAGCTGAGTCAAAAGGTGAGTCAATCCCTGGTTCATCTCTGCATACAAAGGTTTTCTATAATCCAACCAGCACAAGCTAAGTTAATGTTGATAAACTACCACCCTCATGTTTCCACCTAACTCACCTCTTTTTTCAAAAAAAACCCCTTAACTACCATTAACTGTCCATGTTTTCTTTAGCCCAACCCCAATGTACATATAACATAAACTCATTGATCTCTCCAATCTCTTATTCTCAAATGATCAGAGAGAAATGGCCCTGGCTCTAGCAATTTTGCTCGTCTTCTCCCTCCTCAAAGCTACGACTGCAGATACCAATGCTTCCTCTGCCTCCTTCGTCTTTGGTGATTCGCTGGTTGATGCTGGGAACAATAATTACTTATCTACATTATCGAAGGCTGACATCCCACCAAATGGGATCGACTTTACCGCCTCTGGCGGGCAGCCAACTGGTCGGTACACTAATGGCAGGACAATAGCAGATATAGTCGGTATGAGTGAACTATCTTTTCAACTACCTCTTGCATTTTTTTAAACATTTTTTTGGGTAAATTGCATTCAGGCTTCTAAGATCAGAAGTGCGTTGTAAATTAGTCTCTTTTTTAAAAAAAAAAAAACCTTAATTTGAGTTATTCATGAGATTGTAAAAGCTAAGACTTAATTGTTAAAGTTTTGCCACCATATTATCAAATTATTCCTATAATAAAAAAGCAAGAGATAATAGAAAATAAATTCTAGATTTTTGTTAAATTTTTAAATAAAGATAAGAATATAAAGGTATAATGATTTTCTAAAATATATAAGTAGTTTAAACTAATAAAAATATAATCAAATTTCACGTCTTTCATTTAAAAAACTAATGAAAAAAATGAGATTCTGAAAGAAGTATCAAAACTGCATAGCCTTTATAACCTCAAGAACTAAAATTGACCAAATTTTTAAAGGGGGATTTACATACAGAACACTGAATTCATCACAAATTACGCATTTTACCATCGTTTAGTAAATATTACGCATATCACACTCTGCTTATGGGTTTTACATTTCTATTGTAATAATAGCTAACATAAGCAGAGTGTGATATGCGTAATATTTACTTAACGATGGTGAAATGCGTAATTTATAATGAATTCAGTGTTCTGTATGTAAATCTCCTATTTTTAAAAAATTAGATTCAATTTGCAATGCTCTCCTGAACTTAAGGTGCAATATTTTACCCTTTATTTTATTATATATATATATATGCATATGATATTATGGTTATTGTGTATATTAATTTAAGGGGAGGAGCTTGGGCAAGTAAACTATGCACAGCCCTTTCTAGCCCCTAACACAACAGGGAGGGTCATATTGAATGGTGTCAATTATGCATCTGGGGGAGGAGGAATACTCAACAGCACAGGACAAATTTTTGTATGCCCTTCATCCCTCGTTTTAACTTCCACTTAGAGTCGCAAACAAGTCGAGTTCGAGCAAGTCGATCTCATTTTGAGTTTACGTTAAGTTTGGCTCAAGTTTTACAGTAAATAAAATGCATGTTTCTCTTAAAAAAAATAAGATTTAATTTATGAGCATGCAGCCATATCCATCGACTACGTATTCAATCCACAATTCTTGTACGTATAGATAAAATATAGAAAACGAGTTGGCTTTAAGTTAAGAAAAATAGTCGAGTTAAATTTGACGAATAAATTTTAAGTTTTGAGCAAAATTAAAACAAATCTATATTGCCAAAACATAGGTAAGCTAGATTTTATGTCAACTTTTGTTTGGTTACCAAACACTAACAGATCTCTAGCTAATTAATTTTCTTTTGGTACACATAAAACCACTTATTTGCATATTAGACTCTGAATTCTTAAAAATACTTCTAATATCTTTATAAATTAATTTTAAATGAATCAAAGATTTTATTTCTTATCACAAAAACTGAATGGCTAAATAAAAGGGATAAAGATGAGTAATATTTTAAAATGTTTTAGCTTTTAAAAAACTATAAAACTGCTATAATGATCAAAAGCTAAAAAAAAAAATTTAAAAAGTTATTTTAGTTTTTAGAAATTTATAAACAAAATAATAGCAATTTTTTATCCTCAACTATTTTATATAATACCAGCTAATAATTTTTTATATTAACTTAAAAAAACTAATATAATCAAATAAAAAGTATTAATACATGTACTAATTACTCAGAGAGGGAGAGAGCAAGAGAGATGAGAGAGAGAGGGGAGTAATTTTTAAAAAATTAAAAAAGAATATATTTTATGATTATATTAAAACTCAAGAACTCAGATGTTAAAATTTTAAAAACGTAGACTTATGTAATAATATACCCTAACTTAGAAACTCAAGAGTAATTTACCCTTTATTTTTTTAAAAATAATTTACATATATTTCAAACATTTATCAATAATATATTTATAATTATTTTTGTATAAATAAAATATACATGTGGTAATATTTTTAAAAAATTAATATAAATATTATAGAAACATATACATATAATAGGTAGAATTATTAAAACTATCTTTTACATATGCTTAATTTGACCAAAAATATACTCTAGTTATATAACACGGTAGTTGTTACCAAACAATTAATACTGTTTTTAATAGCAGCTTTTCACAGTAGTTTACCAAATAGAAAAATTAATTTTTGAAGTAATAAGTTTTTTTACAGCTATAAAATACAGTACGTTTGGAAAAAATTAACACAGCAGCAAATTTTGACAGATTAATCGGATTGGAATGGACATTCAAGTCGACTACTTCAACATCACAAGGCAGGAGATGGAGAGAATATTGGGGGAGCCCAAAGCCAAAGCATTCCTAATGAAGAATGCCATATTCTCCATCACTATTGGGTCCAATGACTTCCTCAATAACTACCTCTTCCCTTTTCTCTCAGCTGGGGAGAGAATAAGCCAATCTCCAAACACCTTTGTGGATGATCTCATCAACAACCTAAGGGGCCAACTTATAGTAAGTTTTTCACTTTTATTGTGATGCACGTAGTCGAAGAGGGCGGGGAGTGATTGTCAGATGATGTCCTAAGAGAAAAGAATTACTGAGATAAAGTACGATTCCTGACAGGCTTTTAGGCCGAATAATAAGTGGTGAGAGGAGCACAGAAATGAATCGTCCCACATCAAAAAAGGAGGGAGATCCTAAGCTGTATAAGTAGATAACGTGATCTCAAATTATAGAGGTACTTTTTGGTGCAAAATCGTGAGGCTAATGATGAAAAACTCCGTAGTTAAGCGTGCTTGGGCTAGAATAGCACCAGGATGGGTGACTTTCTGGGAAGTGCTTAAATCACGCAGTTTTCTTAAAGCTAAAGTGGACAATATCTCTCCATTGAGATTACAGGATGCTACATCTATAGTCAATTCAATATACTCATATAAAAAAATATTTATGTGAATATTACTTGTTCATACATATACATATATATTTCTAATATTACATTAAAACTTTAAAATTCTGAATATAACGTAACAACCGTCAAAATAGACAATAATATAGTGGTTTCAATATCATATGTATCATAAATTTTGAACATATGTTTGCGTGTAATTCAAATGAAATTTTATTAAAGAAATTCGATTTAATTATAATATTTGAAATATTTTAGTCCCTATTCATTAATATGACAAGTTTAGTAATATTTATGTAATTTGCCTAAAGTATATTCCAATTAAAGTCTATGAAATATAAGAAAAACTATATAATATGTTATGTTTTATATTATATTATATATCGATGAAGTTAGTTGATTAGGGGGAAGCTAGGTGGGATCCCATAGTAATTGTGGATATTTTCATTCTACTTTTCTTTGTGTAACATAATAGTAGGCTACTTTTTTTTTATTTGAAGAAAAATATTTTTTTTTGAACTTATTGAACTGAGTTTTAATTGATATATATATATATNCCAATTGGGTGCATTCCGTATCAAAGGAGCATCAACAAGGTGAATGAGAGCGAGTGCGTGAGCCTGCCAAATGAGCTTGCCCGACAGTACAACGCTCGGCTCAGAGACCTCCTCGCCGAGCTCAACGACAATCTCCCTGGAGCCAAGTTCTGCCTTGCCAACGTCTACGACCTCGTTCTCGAGCTCATCACAAATTATCAAACATACGGTATTATTTTGGCCCTATTTGGCGCGAGGATCAAAATAGTACTAGTTTAAAAAATAATAATAATAATAATAATAAATAAATATTTTAAATTATTTTATACAAATTTAAATATAAAAAATATTATTTTACTTTATATACTCAATAATTTAAAATAAAA
>JAEMOT010004279.1:366689-441390 GCA_019297695.1 Apostasia ramifera
TTTATATTAAAATTTGTGTAAAATAATTAAAATAATTTATTTATTATTATTATTGTTATTCTTTAAATTAGTACTATTTTGGTCCTGTTTTGGTCCTCGCGCCAAACAGGAAATTTTCTTTTTTATTTAAAATATCATACATTCATTTATTCTTTAGAAATATTTTTTTTTTGCTGTTTTAATTATTAAGTTAAACTAAACAGTATAGATGACTATATATGTAAATTTACAATTAAAAGTATAAATACTAATTTTAAAGGGATAATTATCTATATGCCACACAATTTAGTTTTATTTATGATTTGCCCATCTATTCTTAGTTAATTACGCTATGCACACTCAAAACATTATAAAATCTTACATATACACATTTTAACTTATTTCTATTATAATGAGTAATCATAATTTTTCAATAACCTAACTATAGTTAAATTACAAAAAAATCTGAGCCGTTCATCATATTATTTTAAGGATATTTAAATATATTTTAAGTGAAAATCCTAAAACCTTAATGTTTAGGTGGCGTGAATTGATTTTAGGACAAATCAGCACTTTAGTGTGGTATTGAGGAAGAGAAAAATATATACCATTAAGAGTAAAAATATAATTTTAATGATTTACTAACAGAATAATTTTTTTTCAAATAGATTTTGATTAAGTTTTAACTCAAATATGTGTATGTAAGATTTTGTAATGTTTTGAGTGTGCATAGCGTAATTAATTAAGAATGGATCGATGAGTAAGGTATAAATAAAATTAAATTGTATTGCATGTAGGTAATTATCTCAATTTTAAAATAATAAAAATGCTATATTATTTGAATAAGACTAATAAAAACTGAGTTTAAATTAAATTAAGTAAAGAAACAAACATAGTATAGAGAAAGAAAAATGATGAAGTAATTACCATTCCTTTCATATAAATTTGGGTAGTGAGATAAGAGAAAGTCTGTGCGCATATAGCAACTTAAAAGAGAAATTTTTATATCATGTGCGTGCATCGTGCGCATGTCAATCAGCATCACATCAGCACGTGAGACTCACTTTTATCCACGTGGCGCGTACTGATTGGTGTGTGCATGATGCACGCACTTGATACAAAAATTTTCCGATCTGAAATGAGTGACTCGAGTAACAACCACCCAACTTATTTTTGGTAGATTTTTCTTTTTGTATGTTATATGTATATTGCGTGCTATTTTATGATCTCTTTTCCAAATGTGATAGGATTCAAGACATCGAGTTCAGCATGTTGCGGCAACGGTGGACGATTCGCGGGAATAATACCGTGCGGTCCGACATCATCGATGTGCGAGGATCGATCCAAACACGTATTTTGGGATCCATATCATCCAAGCGAGGCTGCCAATGTGATAATTGCAAAGTATTTGGCGGACGGAGATAACAAGTATATTTCCCCGATTAATCTTCGACAGCTTAAAGATCTTTGAAGTGCATGTACTTCATTTCGCTATCACTTGGTCGACAAAAATAAAGAGGAACTTCTTGTGTGTCGATAGTATGTAACGAATTCTAATTTAGATTCTTTTTACCACGGTCATAATTAACATTGCTAAATTATTTTCGTGCAAGTAAGGCCGTTACTTGACGATTGTGAAACCAAAAGTTTAACGCGCTACTTAATCCGATCTGATATAAGCTTGCTTGCTTATTAAATTAATATTACTACACGATTCTACTTTTATTAAGGCATTTCGTTTTCTTAGTGGACGGTAATTGTCGTACCTTTTATCGATAAACTAAAATTTAAGATACATTTTTCAAAAAAAAAAATAAAAAAATTTTGGTTATTAAAATAATATTAATATTATAATTAATATATTAATAATTTACTATCAAATAAATTGAGATTATATTTATAAAAATTTATTTATATTTTTACAGAGCACTAATCTAATATCGACTGAGGACAGACCCGACCCGATTTGAATCTGACCGTTTATTGGCCAAGAGATGTGTTGAATGGTCCCATCGAAACCGTTGATCTTCTGCCTATAAATATGCCCGGTGTGCGGCGATGGACCGCCGCTTGAGCTTGAAGTTTGAAAATCCCTTCCTTCTTCTTTTTCGTTGAAGTCTTGTAGGGTTTCAAGGTTCGTCTACCGCCGAAGAGGCTGCGACGGCGAATTCATCGGCTCGCTCTCCCTTGACTACCGATTCCAGTGTTCTGCCGGCTCCGGAAAGGGAGGAGCAGCGACCGCACTTCAACACTTTGGACCACACGGTTGCCAGAATGACGGAGGAATGCTGTACCTCCGAAGCTGGACAGTCGCAAATGATGCTCCGGTGCGTGCCCTTTCCCTCTGCATTCGAAACCCTAGCGATGATAAGGATCTCGTATGACTAGATGTGATGAGTTATTATAACTACTGCTAACGATGAAGAAAATTGGCTTGACTGTAAGAAACAAGTGATTTGAAATTGACCGTTGGCCTGAATTGAAGGCTGTTTGAAAGTGATGATAACAGACCATCAATTATAGCATCTCGTGTTCATGTGATTTGATTATTCCTCAAGAGATCACTCATTTCAGTCTACTCTAAACTATAAAATTTTTTATTATTAGTCTTATAATTTTGCACAAAAAATATTTGTATAATTCCAATTACTCTTCGATGTAATACGATTCATTCTTATGACTCTCTCACCACTCATATCCAGTTTAGATGTCTATCGGAAGCCACATTTTATTCTAGTAATTCCATTCTCTTTAAACATCATCCGGCGATCACCTTTATCTAGTCAGTTTTCTAATTGGATGGCATATTTATGATTTTAAATGATATTTATGATTCTACAAGTCAGAATACTGAATACACTGTGGAGGAAAAAGAGTAGAGAATGGAGATGAAATTCTTTAAACTGAGAGAGGTTCATTTGTTACGAAATGTAAACCACAGAAAGCAAGCATTAAATAAAGAAGGGGAAAAAAAAAACTTCAATCAAATTCCAGAATTTTATTGCTTTGCAGAAGAACCATATGCACACATATTTGATCAAAAAATAAGTACATGACCAAAGATCCATATAAGAAAACGTATAAAAATTTAAAAACATGATGAGAATAAATAACAACAATCTTCTGCCAAGTAACCTATACAGGCATCAAAATTGATAAAATGATGAGCTCTAAAAATGCTTTTGACATAAACAGATTTTATTCCATTGGGGTTGTTTCATCACTTCATACTTCTGTTACACTTTGGAAATCTACAAATATATGTTATCATCCCCAGCCCTGCCACGGCTTTCAAAGTGGGTTTTTTCTCTAGGATGCTCGACAATACTCATTTCTTCTTCCTCCATGGCAGAAGCTTATGGAGTAGACTCAAGTAAGAAAGCTTCTATCATCAGCAGCTACGGAATGTGGAAAGAGTTCAGGAGGATCATTCTTAAGTGGATGTAAGTTCCGAGAAATGCACCCAAGGATCACATTCCAGTATATTTATGGAACAACAACAGCAGATCAGTGGCAACCACAGGGCACACTGAAGAATCATAAGATTATGATACAACAACAGCCGAAACAGGTTCTACCTTGTGGGTCGGACTGTTCCTGGATGAAGGAGATCATCACTACAATTATAGCCTATCATTACCATATCACTCTATGATTCGATGAATATTTTTGAGTTTTACTAGTGTGAAGAGGTATGCCGACCTTGGCAAAGCAGAAAAAAACTGAGTAAATCATCGATTCTGCACAATCCGGTAATTAAGCACCAAATCTTCTGGCTTCTTCCAGATGTAGGTTCTCACTGTCGCCAAACTCATATCGTGTGATAGGACCTACATCAAGTAGAGTTGAAAACTTTGAAGACAGGAAATATTGAAATAGAGAAAGCTGATATTCGACTTAAATTTAAGAACGATTTTTTCGAAACCAAATGCACTGTACTTGCCTGGTTATTGCACAGAATCTCTATATGCGGCTTTATCTTTTGCCATGGCTTCAACCCAGCGCGGAAGGAACCATCACCAAGGGATGTCAACTGGGATTGTCCTACACCAGGTACCAGACCAAATTGCCCATCTGAATTCCCACCTTCAAGTGGTTTATCAAGAACCATTTTCTCTATGACATAATTGACAACCTGCAATTTTTAATATGTTTTCCATAAGAGATGATTCCTGTCAATGAAATTGTCTTCGAGATTTGATTGCATTGAAATGAATAGAGCACCTAATTAAAATTAACTTTTGGTTATATTGAAGAAATCAACAGAATCAAGGTAAAACAGTGCACATCAACTCAGTAACAGCATCCTCACAAACTCAGCCCAATCGCAATGTTTCGCATTAACATAATGAAAGTTCTTCTGTGTCAAAATTCTCACTTACTGCTAATTATGATGTGAGTTTCGTGACAAATACTCACCTATCTTTTGCTTGTACTTAATTATATGTCTAATCGTTTTAGGAAAGAACATGAAGAGAATTGACTAATTATACTAAAATTTTAAATTAAAACCAAATATTACACATTTGGCTAAATATCTACTACAACAATAACAACAACCAAGCGTTTATCCCACTAGGTAAGGTCGATTATATGAATCCTTTGTTTATATTGCACTTTATCAGTTAATAAATCCTCGTTCAATTCTAAGTGTGTAAGATCATTCCTTATAATTTCTTACTATTTTTTTTCTCCCCTCTTCCTCGTTTTACATGAGCAAAATTCAATAACCTAATTTTCCTTACTAAAGCTTCAATCGGTCTACTACAAACCATCTAAAACGAGTTATGCTAAATATCTACTAAGCTAGACAAAAGATAAATGGCTTCAAGAATTGATGAGCCAATGATCATTTGAAAATTCGCAAGTTTCATTAAACAAAGCATATGCAAAGTAAATTTTAAACTCGTTCATCAAACTAAACTATCTATCGGCCAATAATTTAACTAACTTCTTTAATAATTAGAAACCCATTAAAAGAAATCCTTAAAGGTTTTGAAATCCTCCTTTGGATTAAAAACTAAAATACAAGATAGAGTACACTTCAAATATGGAACATATATGCCATCGTGGACTCAATACTTATTGTCCAACATCCAGATTAAAAACTGTATTACATTTTTCTCTCACAGGACAACAAATTGAATACGTCAAGAACATGCAAGAAAACGACTCAAAAGCCCAAAAACAGTCTAGTCTGCCCAAAACTACATAATCCCTATCATAACCAAGCTTGTTATGATTAAACCATTTCAGTTCAAAATATAACACTGAGCACTCGAGTAAAACCAATTTAATACTTACTTTATGTATGCGCAAAATCCTTGGTGCGCTCAATTTGCCTTGCGTGAGGACTTGCACATTTGAACCTTCACATGGATGCAAATAAAAGCTACACCTACAGAAAACAAATTAACAATGCATTGGCATATAATGGAGATAATTTGAACAACATAAAGATGAAGTCTCCCCTGCTACGACAAAGAACATTCAATCTCTCTCTCTCTCTCTCTCTCTCTCTCTCTCTCTCTCTCTCTTTTACCATTTGAACAAATATCTCCACGCAATTGAACAAGCTCATCTCCCAGGGAAAAAAGATTAATAACCATGCATTTTGGATCCTTGAAATAGACCAAAATGGTTCTAATCTATGGTTTCATATATGAATTTCCCATATGGAAAATATAGAGATTAAGTTAAGGACAATAAATTGAGAAATGAATTGAAGCAACTACAAGCAAAAAAAATAAAATAAAATAAAAAGAAAAAGTAATAGGCTACAGGATATAGTTTCTCAGTGTTTAAAAGGATCATCAAAGTGTACTTACATGCATGAACTATTTATAGAGACATGAAAAAATTTGCTATGCCAAGTGAAAACAAAAGAGAATAATTTAGTAAACAAAATAATCTAATCAGTGCTTTTCTTAAAACATCCAATTATTTAGATCTAGAAATACAATTTCTTAAACAAACTGATGCACTTGAACTCTATAAAGGCATGGATTTTAATCAAAGTTTCCGTGAAAGGAAACTATTAGATACAGCAAGAATTTACCTGCAGTAAAGTATGATATGGAATCTAAAACATTAAGTTATTTGGAACATGAAAATTTTAAAAAATTGATCAAATTAAAATACAATATATACGCGCATTCATGCAGTCACCCAAGAACCTTATACTTCAATCCAAACCTAATGTGGGAAATAACCCTGAATATTGAAAGATAGCATTTCAATTGACTGAAAAAGAATCAAACAATTCTCAACACAACTAAACTTGTGTCGGCATAATGTTCCTAATTCAAGAAAGTGAAGCTAAATGCAAAAAATTCAAAACTTCAAAATATTTTAAAAGTAAATGACAGACTTGACTGAGCATGCTTCTCTGCCACTGAAAGTTGCAAACTAGATGTTGAATAGTGATGAATGCATTTTGGAATTATACTTTGTATTTTCCCTTGGTGGGATGCGTCCATTCAACACGCAATCTAAACACCACCAAGGAATATCTTTCTCATCTTCTGAGCCATCCAGTTCTGTGATTTTCTTTCGCCATGAACCACCTTGCGAGTCTTCCGTTATTATTGAAGGTGGAGAAATAGTAGAAAATTGGAACGCAGGGAGCACAAGGTTGTGGTATTCTGCAGTTTCATCAACCTCAATTCTTGAATGGGAGAAATTTCTGCTAGGCATGTCCCTGCCAGGTGGAATATCCCCAATAGTTGAAGCTTGCGATCCAGACCGCTGCCTCCTTTTAGCCATCCATTGTGCTAGCAAACCACGAAGGGTCTCCTGTGCCAGATTAATCTGCAATATCATAAAAGATAAGACATCAAATGCAACATCCGACGACCAAATATAATGAAACACCAGAATCATAAAAAAATATATGAGATACAAAAGGAGTTAAAAAGAAATCCAAGCACTAGTAGAAAAATGCAGTAACCATAAAAGAAAAGAAGAGTAAAAATTTAAAGGCACAAAACTTTGATAACAAGATTCATGCATGCTAGCTATCAAGCTGTTGACATATTTGGTTAATTTTCCCTCTAATGCATTGATCAAATACTGGCTTTATCATGCATTCTTAAATAATAATTTTAAGCAACTTAAGTACAATGTCAACGGAAGTCATCAAAATTTACAGAAAAAATTCACATGAAACTCAAAAGCATCTTTCCACTGATGTATGCCGTAGAATGTGCAGAAACTGAACAATTAAATGGAAGAT
Source organism: Apostasia ramifera (assembly GCA_019297695.1). Lineage (NCBI taxonomy): Eukaryota > Viridiplantae > Streptophyta > Magnoliopsida > Asparagales > Orchidaceae > Apostasia > Apostasia ramifera. The sequence goes on from JAEMOT010004279.1 coordinate 373,903, forward strand.
TGAAGGTCATATATATCAGTATACTAATAAATATTTTAATAGAACCAAGTTTAAATAGAAAATATAACATTAAGAAGCCTACAGGCTCAATTAATTTCAAGTCCTTTCAAAATTAACTATAACAACTACAACAACCAAGCCTAAATCCACTAGGTGTGGTAGGCTACATGAATCCTTTATTTCCATTATACTATCAAATAATAACTTCTCAATTAACTCCAAGTATGGAAGATTATTCCCTATAGTTTCTTGCAATGTGTTTTTTACATAGGCAAAGATCAAATAACCCAACTCTCCTTTCACAATAAACTAAAAAAACACTTGCTTGAAGCCTTGCCTTGAAGGTTGTTTCCCAAATAAAGGCTGATAAATTACAAATCTGTTACAGAATTAGATTGTTGTTGAAAAGAAATCATTACAAAAAACGAAAAATAACTTAAAAACTATAAATGAAGCTAAGATCAGAACTTTAGCAAGGACTCGCAACTCTATATAGATCTAGGATCTAAAGCTTGGTATTGCAGCATAGGAACTTGATAAGAAATGCCTTTATCTTGAAAAATGATAGAAGTCTGATACTAAAACAGGACATTTTCTTTTTCTTTCTTTTTTTTTTTAAAAAAAAGGACCTTTCAAGAAGAATTTGATAGATCAAGAACTGATAGCAACATAGCAATAACCCTAGTAACTCAAAAGAATGAATTAATAGTATGTTTTAACTGTTTATACAGACAAAAGAATGATAGGACTTTGATTTTTTTAAGCAAAAAAAAAATACTGTCCACATGCCGCCCTGAAATTATATCCAAGCTTTCCCCTAATTTCAACTACAAAAGCAAGTTTTAATCAGAAAAGCTCCTCAAATTTAGAAAACCATTATTGCCACATGATGGCATTTACATAGAACTTTTGTAGGATCTAGCACCGAAAATGAGCCAATGAAAAATATAGAAACCTTGAGATCCTCCGGTGCTCCTGGAATGCTCAAGTCAACAGCATACATCTCTGCTGAGAAGCATTGAGGAGTATCCAAGTGGACAGACAAGCTGCCAAGACGAGTATCCATGGTAAACCAAGCAGGAATGCTTACCTGGATAAGACACCACATAAGAAAGTACTTCAATAATGGATGAAAAAGAAGGGTCAAAGGATAATAGTTGAATCTGGTTCCAATCACCATACCATTTCGAACAGCTCTTTCTTCTTCTCCTCAAAAGAAACCTGTAAGGACAGCATCAAGTTCTACTATGCTTAAATAAGAAGCTAACAAAACTTGATCTTAGCGTGCCAAAACATTAATTTATTTAAAGCAAATTAAAAAATTATTTTATATCCTATCCTACATGAACTCTAACATTAAACAATCAATTTATTTTACACCCAACACAATTTTTAATATAACTAGCTCACTTTATTTCACTTGTACACTTTTTTTTGAAAAAGATCACCAAACTTTTTCAAACTAAAGCTTAACCAAGACAAGAACCATACATTCAGTACAGTTTTGTCATATACAATGTCATAATAAAAGCCATAGATTTAACAAAACAGTCTTGCTCATAATTTTCTTTCAAGATTCGAGCCTTTACCTTCTATTTGGAAGGTGGAGGCAAAGCCACCAAGGATATTGATCTAAAGTACAGCATACTAAAGATTATATAAGCAACTTAATCAAATTTTGTCATGAATTGGATAAAATCTGTGTCCCTTGATCAAGAAACAGCAACATACTGAACCTTGGTCAAGGAAATAAGCGAAATGATATATATTGCTGGAAATAAAATGATATAGCTGATAGAGCATCATGTAGCTAATTCAGCCTCTAAATCAACTTCAGCATTTCCCTCTAGATATTATAACCATGAGAGCAGATTAGTCAAAATTAGTTAGTAATACTAACAAAACGTTAACAATGGATTAGTTTCAAAAGGCTTGGATCAGTAGCACATAGTGAGTTTTACATTTTCACAAAAAGTCTCTTGAATATCAAACAAATGTGAAAACACATTTCCACAGTAGAATGAGCTCTAAGGCCTACGAGAAGAGGGGAAAGATAAATATTGACTAGAGATTACCTCAAACATGAATAACAATAAATAGGTCACCGAATAAATGACCTCAATAACACAAAAATGCAATTTTGTTATTACCAGAGAGGCTAAACAGAGTAATATAAGCTATTACGAAAGAAACCTTGCCAAAGTCCTCAATCACAATACCCCTGGTGATTTCCCATAACTTCACTGAACCGGATGTGTCCTGTTTAAAAATGAATGAAATAGTTAGGCAGGCAGACATCAGTGGCAACAGTAGCAACAATCTTATATTAACATTACAGGAATTAGAACAACATATACCTACTGAATTTTGTCATGCAAAACTTAATGAAAATAAACAAAGCAAATGTAGATACCACAGTCTATATAAAAGTCATTCCATTCACCTTAGTAAGGACTTGTCTTCTATTGTTCAAAATTTCATGCTGCACGATTGCTGGAATGCCAGGTATACTGAATGATGGTTCTTTGTAAACAGGGGCCTGCTAATGCAATCAAATTACTTAATCCACCAGAGAAATGCAAATAATGATTTTTATGAAACAACATGAGTCAATCAAAAACAAAATATACTTCATGGGATATTGAAATTTAAGGTGAACAGTAAGAGGAACTTCCATGTATCAAGTGTCCACAGTTTGCCAATATTTGATTGATTGACATACAGATTCAACAATCAATTAGGTTGGAAGGACTTGTGTTTCAAAGAATTGAGAGTTGGGTCTCTTGCTATCTGTGAATTTGTTCGATGGATGAATTTATTCAAACATGTTCATATCTACAATGTGCATATCTACATTGGAGGTCCATTTCAATTAAAACTTCCATCAAATCTAAAGCATCGAAAGGACTGAAATGAACACACTTGCTAGTATCGTACAGCATGAACAGAAAAAAAAAGATGGAAAACTAAGGCATGGAGATTTAAATGCTCTGCATTACCTACATAATTTGACCCAATATTGATATAGGTAATGTATATATACATATGTATATATACACAAACACATATACATACATACAAAGATAAATACATATGTAAAAGTCTATATACATATATGCATGTACATATATGCATTGGATCATGAGTAAATAAAAAAAAAAAACCTTATTCCAGTAAGATATTACAAAATGTCACTCCCTCAAAAAATAACAAACCAAGTCCATAAAATTTCTATAAAATCAGAATTCTGACCCTCAACTAAATAAAAGCAGTAGGTTTCAAACTTCTAATATAATGCCCATACAGATTAGATCGGGACTGTCAACAATGAATGGTTAAGGATACCAGTTTGAGTGCATATTATCATCATAAATAGAAGTAAATCAACAAATCACATCATTTTGATGTTTTCACATGCAATAAATGGTTAAGTTCAAGGGGAAAAAGATCTCTAAATTTACATGTTCACAATAATGACAATTTCTAATTTAGCAACGAAAAGGAGCTAGAACAATCAACAAATATAAAAGGCATGCAAGATTTATTTAGCACTCAGATGTACTAAGCAGCTAGGTCACAGAGCACATGCGTTACAGTTCATCTATCATCATATGCATGTGTAGATACAGTTGGCCTAGTATATTAAAACCCAAGTAATTGTCAAATTTTGATAATAATCACCACTTGATTTTGAATAAACATTTTTTAGGTAAGAGACAGAATAAAATCTACATTTTCTAGACTATTTACAGTAACATTATAAATAATTTCTTTAGTCTGCATTGACGTGCGATATGCTCAAAAAAGCCAAATTATAAATTAACAAACCATTTATATTATAAAATTAGATTTTTATATAGAGCTTCCAATTTCATATGCTTGAATCATTGGAATGTATCCTTCCCCTTCAACACTCTGCATATTCATTAATTTTTCAATTATCAATTTATCACCAACAAAGAATTATCTCATTCTTTGATGCTGTCAGCGCAAATACATCTCACTTTATGTCCCACAACCTTTGAGCCATAAATCCAACTTACATGATTTCTGGCATCATAATGGTGACTCATGTACCCTTCTATCAATAAATATTTTGCCAATCTTTCTTACATTTCAAAATTCAGATTTTCCATCAGCCCATTCTGAAGCTATCTATATCAATCCAAGTTTGACACATCTTCAATAATTTAACGCTAACTTTTTATTCAAGTCTACAAGTGAACTAATTCTTATTTTCATTAGAAAGCAGACTTACCTTGCTTTCTACAATACATCGGTCATAAATTTTTTTGCTGCTTAGATTTTTTTTGGGTAAGACTAGAACCCATGACCTTCCTTTTGGACATCTAAGCAACCTATCCTCGGCCAATATGTCCGTGGCTGTCAGGATCAAAGCTCCTAATTTAAAGTTTGGTTTCAATCTTATGTACATATTTTTTCAAACTTCCTCAAATTGAATTGATTGTAGTTAAAACAACCATAAATGGTGAATTAAAAAAAAAACTGTTTATTCTCTCTATAATAAGTACACTATAGAGACCACAGTGAACAAACATTACAAAATTTCAAACTTCCCTTGATTTTTGTGAGAACATTCAAAAATCAAAAGCTTTAGTTATATTGGCCTCCTAAATTTCATACTTATAAATCCTTTTAAGAGAGCAAACCCAAGCCTATGTTTGGATACTGGGTCAAATACGCAAAGTCCAAAGAAATATGATTATTTTTTATCCGGGTCAAATTAGATCTGAATATTTGACCAAATATGACTTTAGACTAAAAAGTAAAATAAATTATGAAATTGAATTTTTTTTTCACAAATTTAACTATGTATAGAATACTATTAAACTAAATTTAATTATAAATTTTAGTTATACTAATTTACAAATTATAAAAACAGAGAAAAATAACATATAATGACATTTCTTTGAGATTATACAACTAAACTTGTTAATAAAACTATTAACATCAAAATTAACTAATTTCTAAATTTTGATCTCACAATACCCCAACATTAGCTGGGTCAAAATATGGGTCTAGTGAAACCAGCCGATCCTAACTTGACCCATTTTAGAAATTCTGCCTAGTTTGGGGTCAAAACAAGTTCAGATGTGCCGACCATTTTGACCTTATTGCTAATCACAATAGCTAAGATCATATGTGCATCAAACAGAAGATTGAATAAGTGCTCTAACAGTTCATTGTCACATTCAATGAACATGTAGGGGAGGATATCTCCATGGAACAAATCGATAACTATTTTAATCTTTTTATTTACATTCTTTCAATCTACTTTAAATTTTGTGGCCTAAGCTTTTTGAGAAAACTCACAGTTTATGCAAATTCTAAAAGTTTGTTAGTGAAACCATTTAACAAGGGGTTTTCTCAACAGGGAGTGAGCATAATTTTGCGCAGCCACCTAAAACTTCTTCTGTGCTTCTATTGCTTTATATTTCTTGTTTTCTTATTGACTTTTTCTTGTTCTTGATTTTGCATGCATATTTGCAGTGTGAGACACCAATCAATTAATTAGTTGTGATAATAAGCATTTGTGAAATTATGTGCAACATTTTCTGTATAATTACAATATGTAGTGCACACATGCTCAAATGATTATGCATGCACATGAAATGGTATAATCTATGCAAGTACATGAGTCGAGATTTATGCATGCATATACAACAAAAAAAAATAACAATCACGCCTTTATTCCACTAGGTGGGGTCGTCATAAATTCTTTGTTTTCATTGTACTCTATCAAATAACAAGTCTTCATTTATCTCAAAAATATGTAAGATCCTTTATGATGGTTTCTTGTCATATTTTATTTGGTCTTCCTCTTCATTTTTTAAGACAGGCAAAATTTAGTAACTCAACTCTCCTTATAGGAGCTTCCATCGGTCTACAATTTATATGTCCAACCATCTTAGATGACTCTTCTTTAGCTTATCCTCAACTGAGGCTACCCCAACCTTCTCGTGAATACACTCATTTCCCATTCTATCTTTCATGTATACCCACTCATCTACCTTAGCATCTTCATTTATGCGAAATAGTTTTACCCTTCTTATTAGTCTTCCCAAATCCATACCCACCATGAATGCTATTAAATTTATCAACAACAAATCCAATATGTCTCAATATTCTTTTCTCCTGAGGTATTCTTGTATTAGTTCTTCTAAATCATTCTAAAATTTTCCTTTATACTTGCATCCAAACTTAATTGGTGGGCGTAAACACTTGTAATGTTAATAGTCATTACATTGATTATAATTTTTAAAGCTATAATTTTATCTCAAATCCTCTTGACTTTCACTATATGGTCCTTTAGACTCTTATCTAGAATTATATTCCCCTCATTTCTAGTTCTATTCTTACCAAAGTACCAAGACTTGAAGCCTAAGATATCAATTTCTTTAACTTTTTCTCCCACATATTTTGTTTTTTGTAGACACAAAATATTAACCTTGTATTATGCTATTCACCAACTTCATTAACTTTCGCGATAGGGTGTCTATATTCCATGTAACTAGCTTTATTCTAGCGTAGTCTTCAATCCTAGTATTAATGTTATGAACAAACTTCTTTACCCGCATCCGTCTATGATATGGGAACCCTTGCTTACTTATCACAACACCAAAAAGCTAATGTAGCAGCCCTTGCATATTTTTCATCGTATTCAGGCAATACAATGCGTTATTTTCAGAGAAACTCTAATTTTAGCGTAATTTCTTAAAAGACTTATGTCATATTTGTTCGACAAGATTTACGCTGACTGGCGACTGCCTAACACAACCCTCCGCATTTTTTATTCGGAAATTGAGAACCGGTAACGAATAATATAGATAATACAAAACTCCTTTTAAAAGGATGACTTAAGATTCAAAACACTATCAATAAAATTCACTACTCACAGGAGTTGTTCCCTCTAAACAAGCCCTCGCCCTTGAAAATGACAAATTCCCAGCTAAGAATGAACCGCCTCTTTGAAAAACCTTCTGCGGGTAACATCCTTCAGTTGGCCATCTGTGAACAGATGAATCAGTAGTTGCAACCCATATACCTTCATCTTGCAAAGCTAGTTGTAGAACTGGGTGCTCATTTGTACATAACAAAATGCTCTCTCTAGTTGATAAATCAGTGAGGTACAGCTGGAAAAGCCACAACAACCAAGGAAACAGAAAAGTTAGCCTTTTCACCATAAAAAATGTTAGAATGGTAGATTCTCGCAATTGCAGGACATATTACTCACGGAAAGATCCCTCCCACCACTATAAACATGAGAAAAGGATGGGGTGCTGGCAAGTGCCCAGACTGAATCTGTATGTACGGCATAAGAATGCACACAGCGTTGTTGACCAAGATCCCATAATCTGCATAAACAAGCATCAACAAATGAGCACCATCACCAATATTAACGTTATCCCAAAGACTTCGGAGTGCATTTAGAAATCCTTATTCACTATTTGTTCCTATAGTTATTCAATGTATTATCAGTTATGCTTTCTTAGGTAGTTAAAAACAACCATTTCAAAAGACCCAGTTTGTTCAGCTAGGTTTGAACTAACCTAGTTAAAATTAACAAAGTATATCACATTATACATAAATTATTTTTGAAAAACATCACATAAAATTTAATATTAAAAATTAAATATTTTCACATCTAAGATTTAATATTAAAAATTAACTATTTTCACATCATGCACATAATTTAAAATAAAAAATAACTGTATTTTATATTCTGCACACAGTATCAAACTAATAACTTATATCAAATCCCTTACGCATCTCAACATAATAATTAACTTTATTTCACATTATTCACAACTTAAAATAAAATAATATTTTCATCCAACTTTATCTTTAGCCTCATTAAAGTTAACCTTTGCAAACAAATAGGCCTTCTTAGCTTTTTTTTAATTCAACACTTTCCATACAAATTATAAGACATGGTGCCATCATTACGATAAATTATTTTTGTTTATTCTAATATTTCAATTCATCTAGGTTAATAGCAGTTACTTAATCAAGTCTTCTTTATTCTATTTTATTTATTTAAGAAGGCATGTTTAATCCCACATCATCTATTTTATTTTAGGATGAGATGAGCTCCTTTCTAAATAACCTGTAATTGAACATTTTAATAAACTAATTATTAATAAAATCTGGGTTTAAGTAACATTTTAATTAGTAGGAAAAAAACACTTGCCAAACCCTATGGCCTAATTCAATTGCAAGCCAAAACAATATCCAATCAATTTTTTATATATACTTTGCATCCAACTCAAACTCTAATATAAAAGTTAATTTGAACACATACTACATAAATTTCATCAATAAAAGATAATTTTATTTCACATCCAAGATATTTCAATAAGAACATCTATCTTGTTCCACATTTTTGGTAAATTCCTATTTATCATTGATACAATATACTTTTACATTTTGAAAAGATTTTTTCAATTATTGTTAGGTTTCTTGATTATCACATAATTATATCTCTAAAAGCATATTGCTCATACTTGAAAGTTAAAGTAGTTTGCAATTAAATCACTGATCCCCTATTTGCATATTTTTATTCGTATTTGGCCCAGCATCGATAGCACTGCATTATTGATGCATGAATAGCATCTATACTTTTCCTTTATATTATTGAATGCTCATCAATAACAGATGCAAACACCAACATCCTCTCTAACACAACCATTTCTACATCAATCAACTAGATTTTTCATATTTTATACGGTCCAACACATATTTCATACAAATAAAGCTTATCTTATTGCTGAGATTTCAAGAAAGTCTCATTATATACACCCCAACAACCCCAACAGCACAACCTAGTTTTTAACAACTCAAATTTTAAATTCAATAAAAGTTTGTATAACATTTCCCAGTTTCTTTTTATGGGAAAAACCAAGAAAATATTAGACAGCTCGCAATTAAATTTTGATATGTTCATAAAAAAAGCAATAAAAATAATATTCGACTTTTTTTTCGCAATGAACAAAGTTGAAGCAATAACAACACAATGGCATCCAAAGAAATTTTAATGAATTAAAAGAACACAAGATCACATATCAATTTAAGTAGCCATAGCTTGTAGCAAAAGTTTTACTGCAAATATTTTTAACTGAATAACCAAGAGAGGTGGGGGGAGATAACAGTTACCTTATCATTGAATCTGAGGATCCAGACAAACAGAACCTGATAAAATGGATAAATTCAATCTTCTTAGTAGGATATCCACAAAAACATGCAATCCTTGTAGCAATAATACTATTAAAAATAAATGGTGAATTACATGTCAAAATAGTACGATAGAAAAGCCAAGCCAAAGATGTTTCCTTCTCATTTTTGCCTTCTTTAAGCCGTCATCAAAGGATAGCAGCTGTAACCTTGGTATATACTAGCAATTACTGTGCGCAATATTAAAAATATCAAGCCAAAAGCTACGAAATAATACCATGTTACTATTTCCAAACAGTTAACGGGGTACCCAATGTTTCTTTGCTTATGGTTAAGCCAATGTCTCAGAGACGGACAATATTAAGCACATTGGTAACTTTAAATGAATCTTTTAAAAGAAATCATCACATGATGCACCGCTGAAGTGGTTTTGTAAAAATTCTATAAAAGATCCATCACACTATTATATTAGGTAGATTGTAAATGCATATACTGAATAGTATCTGCTTTAGGAGTTTCCTAAGAACTAAACATTTAATAGTGCATACAAGTAATTCAAGGTCAAGATGTTTCCAATTGGAATATTGGGATACCCTATTAAAATGTTTTTGCATGAGTATAAATCCAAAATAGCACATAGGGTTGTCATATGTGTCTAGTAAAATATTGAGAGGCACGGCAGTTGGAATCTGGAACCCAACCAGATTATGCACCCAAATCTGTATCTGGATCTGAGACAGATTTGGAATAGACCGGATCAAAATTTAGACCCAACCCAACTATATTGGAAATGGATTTGGAGCGACCTGACTCTGGCCCAATCCGTTTGTAGGCCAAGGGGACCTTTACAGGTTAAAATGTAAATGGCTAAACCACCTTAAATATTCTTTCCTTGTCTTACCATCATCAAAAGGTGCCACATGCACAGTTTCCAACATACAAGCATTCTAATGTGGTCTGCCTTGATGTGGGCACCTATCCATCTCAGTACTCACCTTAGCTACAATTTTATGAATATTTTACCACTTAACTGCCAACATACACTCCTAATGGCATAGCTGGTCACATAGCAATATTATAAATTTTCCGTTCAACTTAATAAAGCTTATTATTGTCGCATAATACTCCTGTCATACTCCATTTTAACCATAAAGTCTTGATGATTAACATCTTCCTCTATGATCCCAAGGAATACACAAGGACTTTCAACTTTTCAACTATTGTCATGTCTTGTCTCACAACAATATCAGTTGTTTCTTCAAGTTCACTGAACTTACAATGCATCTGCTCTCCTATTCAATTGGATCCCTCCAAATCTGTATTACAGATAACAACAACAACAACAAACCAAGTCTTTATCTCACTAAGTGGGGTTGGCTACATGAACCATTTATTTCCATTGCACTCTATCAAAAAACAAACTTTTATTTAACTTCAAATAGAGTATCATGACCAAATAAGAGCCCACAAGCCCAGAAATGATAAGTGCCCCCCACGAAATCCCACATATAGTTTCTTGTCATGTCTTGTTTAGATTTCTTCTTTTTTTTTATATAGGCAAGATCCAATAATCCAATTTTTCTTATTGAAGCTTCTATCAATCTGAAATTTATATGTACAAACCATCTAAGCCGACTCACTCTAAGCTTATCTTCAATTGAGGAAACTCCAACCTTCTTGCGAATATACTCATTTCTCATCTTACCCTTTCACGATACCCACTCATCCACCTTATCATTCTCATTTTCGCAACACATCATATTTATGTGTTTCTACATTGTAGATTAACATTCAACACCATATAATATCACTGGTCATGCAGCTGTTCTATAAAATTTACCTTTAAGTCTGAGTAAAATATTTCTATCGCATCATACGCCAGATACATTCCTCAAGTCTATCCATCCTGTCTGGATCCTGCAAATAATATCACCATTTATATAACCATTATTCTGTATGATTAATCCAACATATCTAAACCGCTCGCACTTCCTGATAACTTAAATCATTAATTGTCATCTTCCATTACAAGTGCTTCCTTTCTAACGAAATTTACACTCTATATATTCAATTTTTGATCTACTAAAATGAAAATTATTAGATTCTAATATACTTCTCTATAACTCAAGTTTCGTCTTAGCACCTTTTCTAGTCTTATTAACGAAGAGAATATCATTTGTAAAATGCATAAACCAAATTACTTTTTTTTTAATATGTCCAGTCAAACATATGCAACAGGCTCTCTATATATGTCCTGAATAACTTGAATGTAAAAAATTTAAACATTTTTATTTTCTAAAACTCTTCAAAACACTTTTTTTGAAATTTTGTTATAAGTTTTTTTTAAATCAATGAAAATCAAACACAAATCCTCATTTCTCTCCCTAAACGTCTACATTAAATCTCTCAACAAATGAATAGCTTTCATAATAGATCTGTCTGGCACAAAACTAAACTGATTCTGTGATACCCTAATATAATGACATAATCTATGCTAGATCACCATCTCTTGAAGTTTTAAAGTATAACTCATTAACTTGATTCCTCTATAGTTAATACACTCTTATACATCGCCTTTATTTCAATGAATAAGTACTAGTGTACTCTTTCTCTATTCATTTTACATCGTTCTAGTTTTTAAAATCATACTAAACAATCTAGTGAGCCAAAAAACACATTCATTTCTCATATATTTTCAAATATCTATTAGAATATCATTCGATCCTACTGGTTTTTACACTTCATCTTCTTTAAAACCTCTTCAACTTCAATTTTACATATACACTAGGTGTAAGAGCAATTTCTATCTTATTTTTGGATGCTAAAATTAGTAAAATCAATTGTATTATTACAACTATTATTAAAAAACCTTTCAAAGTAACTCATACATCTGTGTTGAACATTTTCATTTTTAAAAAATACTTTTTGATCCTTATCTTTAATATATTTTACTCCAATCGGGTTTTTAGGTTTTTTATCTCTTACTTTAGCAAGTTTGTATATATTTTCTTTCTCATTTTTCAGTGTCCAATTTCCTATAAAGATTATCAAAAGCCGCATTCTTTGAATTACATTTTCTTATATTCTTGTCGAACAATTTTATACTTTTTAAAATTATTTTTGCTTTTGCACTTATACCAATCTTTGTAACAAATATTTTTTCCTTTAATTTTTTCATGTATTTTTTCTTTTCACTACTAAGCATCTTTATTATTTGGAATTTTTTTTTTAGATTCTCCCAACATATTCTTTACAATCTCACAAATGCAGTTAATAGCTTCCAACCACATAAGAAAAAAAAAGGAATAAGGTATTTTTTCTATTGGAAAAATTCGTTAGTAAAAAAACATATCTAATTTATGTCTTTCATGCCTATTTTTATTAGTTATCTCGGTTTTCTACTGGCTGCTTCAACTATAACTTTAGCTCTATTTATTGGTTTGAACAAGATACGCCTTATTTGAAACGAATGAAATTCAATAACATTAGAAGTATATTGATTGTTCCCCAATAACCGAATACTTTTTTCTGTAAATACTGCATATTTGATTCCATCCATTTTCTTCCTTCCGTTCAATATCCAATTAACCATGTTGTAAAACTCTCTTCTTAAAAATATTTCTATCATCATTCTTTAGATTCCACGATCGAGTCAAAAGGCATTATTTCAACTTACTATTCCTTTTCTAGCTCTTTATCTTAAAATCTAAGATTATTAATCGATGTTGAGTAGTCAAACATTCACTTGGAATGACTTTATAATCTTTACAGTCCAAGAGATCTTATTTTCTTATAAAAAAAAATCAATCTGTATACTTGAAAACTCATTCTTATAAGTAAGAATATGCACATCTCTTTTCTTAATTACAGAATACATATATAATTTCAATAGATCTGATTCAAGGCACCAAATTATTTCAAACTTCAAATCAGAATTTCATGAGGAAAACCATTTCTATTTTAACACACTATAGCCAACATATCCTATCTACACAAGAGGTGACCAATGGGGTATCATGGATACAAATCCATAACCTCTTCCACCAAACCTAATTATTACAAATGATAATTAATATAATCAATTTTTTGTTGGGAAAGTCTATTAACTCCATTTCAACTAGATTTATCATCACTCAGAAGCAAACTATTGAAAAGGTAAGTTTTTTCACTGACATTTAAAAACCACAAAAACATTCCAAATAGTCTGTTGTCTATAGCCATCAGCAGTAGAATCTTTATTTCCCATGAGTTCATCCTGCACTATTCAGGAAGCACTTGGGGGAAAAGTACTAGAAGAAAATAAGAGTGCCGACCTGCCAGTGGAATCAAGTAGCAATGCTCGGATGTTATCCGTATGCCCTCTTAGCTTCATATTCTTTGAGCCCGTTCTGGGGTCCCAAACACGTATGACCTAGAAATAAGGATTAAAAATTTTAAAGTATTTAACTGCAGACATTAATAAAGTAGATACGGAATACAAACTGTGGCAGCTCTGTTAAGCCACGTAGAGAGAGAAGCCAAAAATGACAAACGATAGGAAACTAAAGATACCTTTTCTGTTCCCCCCGATACTAGTAGAGTTCCACTATCATTCATTGCTAGAGCATATACTGATTCTTTATGGCCTTTGGCAGCAACAGGGGTGTAACCATGTGTTTGAGCGTTATTTCCAGACACATTGTTGCTTGATGTAACTGATCTCAAACTTGTCATAGGAATCCCGTAATTTCCTGAATTAATCATTCTATTGGAACTTTCATCGTCCATAGGATCTGTAGATTTTGCAACTGGAGCAAGTGCTGCTTCAATGTCCCATACAAAAACCTCACCACCCAGTCCACCAGAGGCAACAATATTACTCTAAAATGTGCAATGCACTACAAAAAGATCAGACATCTAGAACAACCAAATGTTACGTATTAAGGAAGAAATGTGAGATAGAAAAGGAGTTGCAATATATATCAAATAGCTAGATCTGTACACATCTTTCAAAGGAAGAATTACATTTTTATCAGCAGTAGCAAGGCAGATGACATAATCAGAATGTTGACGAAGAGTTCTAGTACAAACACTATCTGACAAACTCTTCCAAACCTGCAAGGAAAGATTGATCAATTTGATAATGAATCAGTAATAGCAAGTGCAAACTTATTTGTAAGCAACAAACCTTCACAGTTGTGTCAGAGGAACATGAAACTAAGGATTTACCAGTAAGAACTGCATCATTAACCTGCAGAACACGATATTTTAGGCGGTCAACTGTAAGCTTAATTCTGTAGTGCACAAAACAACAGCCAAGATGTTAAATATGCAAGAAAATAAGACAAAAATCAATGGAAAATTTAGAATAACCAACCACTACATACAAATATACCAACATTGTCAGATTTCCACTGACCAAAATAAGCATTTACAGAGGTTTGTGATGTAAGGCATGCAGCAATATAGACAAACCACAGACAACCTACTGCTACTTGCAATGGAAATCCCATTATTACAAACAAAATGAGAAAAGCAGTACAATATGATACGAGATGAAGATCACTAAACACCAGAATTAAGATCACAAACAGATCAAAACAAATGATTCTCAGTTATATGGGGGAGCTTATTGGCCGGGTTAACATTCAAAAAAATCAAATAATATTTTGAGCATAATTAAACACATTTGATAGTGGATAAAAAGATACCAACAACAGCAAGAAAGCCTTAATCCAGCTACTTATGATAGTGGATAACAGATTTAGGCCCTGTTTGGCGCGAGGACCAAAACAGGACTAAAACAGGACCAAAATGGTACTAATTTAAAAAACAACAATAATAATAATATATAAATATTTTAAATCATTTTACACAAATTCAAATATAAAAAATATTATTTTACTTTATATACTCAACAATTTAAAATAAAAATATCAACTTTATTTCACATTCTAGATCAAAATATTCAAATCGAGTATTTTGATCTAAGATGTGAAATAAAGTTTATATTTTTATTAAAAATTATTGAGTATGTGAAATAAAATATTATTTTTTATATTAAAATTTGTGTAGAATAATTAAAATAATTTATTTATTATTATTATTGTTATTTTTTAAACTAGTACTATTTTGGTCATGTTTTGGTCCTCGCGCCAAACAGGGCCTTAAAGAAATAAATGGAGATAATTACCATTTTTTTCAAATCAAAATTGCAAAAAGAAATCCACGTGTAAGTCATACCCAATCAACATGTGACTCATATGTGGCAGAGCAGCTAGCCTCATCATCAGCAATGGCCCACCTTTTTAATGTTCCATCTCGGCTTCCAGTGAAAAGATAATCATAGCTATCAGATGAAGACTTTAACACAGCCAAGCAATTTACACCTGCACAATGCTGAAATTAAAGATATCTAAGTCAACAAGTATTAAACAAAAATATAAATATAAAATATGTAACCTAATAATGAAGAAAAAATGCTATTCACAGGAAAACAGAAAAATATTCTTCACCTTAGTCTTATCTGCATCTGTCAATACATATGTTAACCGCTTCTCCTTCCGAGGTCGAGATGAGTTAGATGTGTTACCTGCACTACCCACACGATGCATTGCAAAAGTTCCTACAATATAGATCGAAGTTATACATATAAATAATCCAGAAAGGAATGGCAATGACAGTGAAAAGAGTACAATAGGGTATTTAATGGTATATAAATCTAAGAAATGGCAAGAAAGAAGCATTACTAATAGGAAGAAGTATGTAATAAAGAGGAATCTACTTCTTGTGCTAGATGGCATTAGGTCCACTTTTAGTTGCTAAACCTATGTTTTTATCTTACTATTGGCCAGCTATATGAGAACCCTCAAAAGATAGAATTTAATGCCTCCTTGGGATTTGACATTTTTCTGTACAGAGAACTCAAAAAATTTCTATATTCTTTAAAATGCTCTCACTATTAAGGCCTTTGCAATCTGTCTGTATAATTCGAAGATGGGAGATTTGAACAGCATCAAGTTCGACAACTTCAGTTCTAACTTCTAAGGTCTATGGAGTTTCTGTGCCTTCATTACGGAAAATTTATAACAATACCCGAGACTTGCCTGCAGGTTCTCTACAAACGGGGGTCACACAGCCATTCAAAAATTGCATATTTGATGAGGCGTTGATCGCACATTGAGTTTTTGAATTGCATAGCACCTTGGAGATTACGATCAGTACTGTCATTGTCTTGTCTTCTGAAGGCAAATTGGAATGGCCATTTAAATATCTTATCACCATTTATGAAGTTCACCAGTACAGCATTGACTCTTTCTACTGAAAGTGATTGGAACTATCTTTAACACTATTTATTGAGTTATCCACTTTGTCATCGAACTTTACACATGATTGTGCTGTCCAAAAGATGACAAAAATCCTCAAATGCAAGATTGTTGTGATAATCTTGACAGTTTTGCATGAGGATAACAAATACATCAATTTTATCATCTCACTGATTGTTAATGTAATAGGCATTCTAACATCATAACTTCTAATTTCTTGTTACAGTGTTTTGGATCTGCATAGGGACAACATAAACAATTTTTTATCTGCATAGAGATGGGGATAGACAACATAAACAATTACCTTTCACAGGTTGAACAGTTAACTAACATAAACACAATTGCAGTGAAATTAATTAACAACAAAAAAAAATAACAGGAAGAATATGTAACCAAAGTACAATAGTTATATTTAACCATATCAATATGATAATATTTCAAGGAAATATGCAAAGAAATCCCCATCTCCCTCACATTGTTCAAAAGAAAAAAAAAAGAAAAAGAAAAAGTTTTAGGTATAACTACAAATTACTGACAAATACACAAAGCCTATAAAAGTGCATGCTGCATAAGCTTATTATTCAAAAAACAGGCTATACCAATACATAAAGAGAAATTCCAACAAATCCAAGGATTTGTTTGTTAAGATGATCAAAATGTAGTGAATTTTATTATGTATAGGTAAGCGCGCTGAATGTAAAATAAAGTTAGTATGTTATGCTGCCATTTGTTTAAGTTGTGAAATAAAATTGTATTAAAGTATGTGAAGGATCTTAGAATATGTTTTTTAAGTTGAAGTTTGCATAGGATGTGCAAGAAATTTTTTATTATTAAAAATTATATTGAATGTGAAAATCGGAGGCTAAAAAAACCAACAATGTTTTTGCATAGCTACCAAACAGGACCTATATGAAGGATTTCTAGTAAAGCGGGCATAACGGCAAACTTTCTCACTCAATATTAACAACACCTTTAAGGAAGCTTAAGAAAAGAAGCACCAAGATGCCGATCAAGTATTGTGGAAGAGAGTGAAATTTCAAGTTCTGAAAGACAGCAAGAGTGATGCATTCAAAACAACTTGAAATAAAGCATTAACAAGTTGCGGTATTCTCCTAACCCAGTGGGGACAGAACTTGCCTGATTACCAAGGGTCTCAAGTTCAAACCACACTATCATCACAATTTTTAAGTAGGGTGGGGAAAATCGTAGTGTCTAAGGGTAAAATTTAAAAAAAAAAGTTTAAAAAAAAAATAAAAGATAAAGCATTAACAAGTTGTATTTGCATAACAGAGACCTAAGATAAACAAAAACTAATGCATATCCTAACAACCTTCCTTGGTAAAGATACTAGGTAGGCAAACAATATGTTGAAACAGAAACTACATGCCTAAGAATCATGATACTCATATTACACCCAAAGGTCATGCCTAAGTTGTAGGCTTCTAGTTCTATGCAATCATATGGTGCTGGATAGAAGGAAAATCAACTAATCAGCCAAGACAACATTTAGCAATTTCATGGTACTTAAATACCTTCCAAGTAGCTCAATCCAATTATTATAGTGCTTCATCGAATTGTGGAAAGAAAACTGTTTCGAGCAATGTCGAGATACTTTTAAGTACCTTCCACGATAGCCCAAACCAGTTATTACAGTGCTACATCAAATTGTGAAAAAACCCAAATTTTTCCATGTGTCACCATCACTTACTATACAAAAAGTCAAGCGATAACATGAAATGGTGACCGAACATGCAAATTTATGCTGCATGTAGATGTAGTGGTGCAAAACATGGACTGGTGACCAATCATAATTAAAGGATAAAATTTAAAAGGAATAGAGACAATATAATAGAAGTTGTAAAAGAAGTTGTACGTGAAATTTCATCCATCCTCATTAGTATGAAAGGATGTATCAGAGAATTATTTCAAAAGAAATGCCTTCTTAAAAAATATTATCTTCCATGAATGCTACAACATGAAACTAATAAAGGTACAAGTATGGTCAGCATATGGAAATCTATGTTACAGTTGTCAGCCATCCAATGCAAAGCTAATATAATCAAACTTCACAAAATCCAAAAAAGGGTATCTTCTTCATGTGCTCCTTTATAGAACATATAATAACAAGATAAAATGGGTCATTTATTTTTAGTAAAGTTTAACTAAGGAATTCTCGACAAGTAAAATATTGATAAGATAACTTAAAATAAAGCAACCACTTCTACTGGTTCAAAATATTCATTGCATAGGGTTGATAAATGTCATGATGAACATTTTATAATAGAAAACAAGCCTCCAAGAGTAGATTAGACAATCAACTTGGAAACAACATTGTACGACATGTAGGATTCTAACTAGGTCAATTCTTTCTTAACTTACAAAAAACTAACATTAAGAGCAACCTGCATTCTCTTCAATATTAAAAATAAAAAGTTGAAATCATCTTTCACAAGCTCTTCTGTTTTAATCAGAACATATTGTCCCTTCTCATGTTAAACTTTGTTATTTTTATTGCCCGACAATGTGCAAAATGATGTTGACGGTTCATAGGTATATAAGAGCTTAATAATGCCAAATATCGTTTCTACTTGAAATCAAACAAAGTAAGAGTTTATCTGATGTGGAAAAAAAAGGTTAACAGACTCCCTTCTCAATCAAAACATTTAAACTGGTTTATTCTGCTACTTTTTGGAAAGACTAGTTAAGGTTTTAATACCATGCAACAATCAGTAATAACAGATGCTGCTACATTTTAGTATGGTTTGCCTTAACTACACTGCTATAGTCTTCCTACTTAAACTTAACATATACAAACTACAAAGGGATTTCTAGTATAGTGCTGGCAACTGAATTCAGACATGACCAAAAAAAAACTATGATCATAAAAAACAAATCAAAACAGATTGAGAACAAATTGAGCTTCATGAAGAAATATTTATTTCAGTTTCAAGGCACAAAATTATGCAAAAATATTTTACCTAGTTAGATATTTCACCCAAAAAATTGCAGGTGAGAAGACAAGCGAAGGTCAAGCGAGCCAACAAAACACCATAGCTTCACAGAATCAACTGCAACAGTATAAAACTCCCAAATCATGCCTGAAAAGCCAGATAAACATCGTGAGTCACCACAAGACGTCTCCATCGGGTAAATATCAGACTATATGGAAACTGCCGCAAAAGACGATTGCCATTTAGCCAACTCCAACTCAATACCTACTTTCCATCAATCCTAAACCTTTTGTTCCAAAAACCAAAAAGCCGAAGCAAGAAGAAAAATTGGAGGAATATAAGAAGGAACCTTTCAGTCCCGAAACATACTCGTAGCAAAACATGAATACAAAAAGAAACAATATTACCCGAGCCACCTTGATTTGTCAAAAATTCAAAATTTTCAAGCGCAGATGCAAAGGTGGGATTTTCGATTGCGATGCGGAGCTACCAAAAAGAAGTACTGCCGGTCGTAGGAACAATCGTGAAAAGTGAAGATGGGGATTTAGGGTTTTACGACAACGCGACAAAGAGGGTAGATAGCGGAAGGAAGACAAGCACAGATGGAGATAGAGATAGAGAAAACGTACCAGGAGAAGGTGCTACACCCAGCGATTAGCTCGCACCAATTCGTTGGATGATCGCGGAGTCGGGGAAGGGAGAGAGATGCAGAGACAGAACTGGAGAAGAAACGACGGCCCAAAGCCGGGACCTCGGGCCCAATTAGTCCTGCGAAAGGGGAATTACAAATAGATCCCTTTCTTTTTTGCTAATTCAAATACATCCCATTTCCATTTCAAAAAAAAAAAAAATCCCATTTCTTTTTTTTTTAAATTGTAAAAAGAATGCTGGTAGGCCTGTCAACAGATCAGATTCGGGTCGGGCTGACTCCGATCCGAATCCAAATCCATATATGTCGGATCAAGTTATACATCGGATCGGGTCATGGTCGATCTATATCCTCTCGGGTCGGAAATCGGATCAAGTCGGAACTCGGGTTTTCGGATTTAATTCATTTACAATAAAAGTAGTTATTTTTAAGTATTTTTAATAATCAAATTTAAAATAATGTTAAATTTATTGGAAATAAAATAATAAAAGAATATTATATTTTTATGAATTAATTAAATATTTTAATATAAAAATTAGTATTTATAATATATATACATATATATTGTGAAATATAAACTGAGCATTATAAACTATAATCTACTAATATAATATGTAAAAAAAAATTATTAATTAATTATACTGACGCTTTTTACTTGAGCCTTCCAACAAAAAGATTATTAGCCACAATATAACCCTGTATGAACTACAAATTAGATTACATAAACGGATCGGATTTTAAATGGGTCGGATCAATAGTGATCCATATCCGATCCATTTATTTGTAAATGGATCGGGTCAGTAAACAGGGTGGATTGAAGGGTCAAAAAAAAAATTATTTGGGGGTTTAATCGGATCGGATCGGGTCATGATCCGATTCATTGACAGGCCTAATTGCTGGTATGCAGCTAACGTTATCAAAATCAAACCGACCCGCTATCCAATTGATTAAACTGATAAATAATTTTTTTTTAAAAAATCATAAAAATAACATTATCTACCACAAAATACTATTAATATTCATAATAATAAAATTTTTCATTATACAAATTAATTATCATATTAAAATTATAAATATTATGAAAAATATTAATTTATTATAGTTCAATTTTATTTAATTTGTAATTAAATTTTAACATAAAATTAGACCGAATAACATACTAATTTTACAATTGAACAGATCAAATTGAGGTCCAGTCTGTTTCTTATAACATCATATGTAGTTATCTATATTTCTTATATTTTTTAAATAAAAAATTCTCATATATTTTAACCTATTTAACATTAAATTATTTTCATCGTATCTTAAAAATTATAAATTATTTCGATTTTAATAAGCTGATTTAATCTTGAAAATTTCAAATTTAGAAATTCATCTACGATGGAGGAATTGACTCTGATTATAGGTTTCTAGAAATTTACGTTTTTCTTTAATCCCTATGGTTAGTCATAAATTTAGTTGAAAATTCATTGCAAATTTGATTTAAAATTGGATCAAAATTACATTAAATTGAAACTGGTATTTAATCTTCAAATAAACAGAAGCATGCAATGGAAAGAACAAATAATTATTTATTTAACTTAAATTTCATTAACTAAAAGCTAAATAAAAAGAATAATTATATATATCACCAAAAAATAAATATTTATATTTATTAGTTTAAAGTTAAATAAATTGTAAATAGATCGTCATATGTGCAAGTAAGTCTCTACTGTTTGAAAACTACTCAAATTAGTTTATTAGTTTGAGGTAATTAACAATCAGCTTCAAAAACTATTCAAAATGATATTTTTACTCTTAATTCTCTCTCTCTCCCCCTCCCGTCGCAGCAGTCACGAGAGGTTGCTATCGCCGCTACTGGGCTGATTGTCGCCCCATTGTTTGTGTGCGTCAACTACAACTTCAGAAAACTTTGCCACTGCCAAGGTCTCTGGCCACCACCGCCTCCAACGGGTTCTTAGACTCTTAGACGTGCTCTCTTAATATATGGCCGACTCTCGCAAATAATGTGGTGGCGGTGGCTAGGGCAAAAGACAGTGATAATGATGGCTTTTGCAGTGAGAACTTAGTCCAGCAGTGGCAATCATGAGTTGTAGCAGATAAAGAGAGAGGTGAAAGGAGAACGAGAAAATTAAAAATAAAAATGTTATTTTTGATAACTTTGAATTTGATTACACATTACCTTCAACTAATAGACTAACTTAAATAATTTTCAAATAGTAAGTACCTACTTACACATATGACCAAATAAGAACATACTTGCAATATACTCAATATTTAATTTTTCTTTTAAAAATATATCAATTACAATTTTTACTATTTATTTGGTTTGCTAAAGATAAATATTTATCTTTAGGAGTGAATATATAAATATTTATTTAAAAATTAAACAAGTAATAAGAAGATTTTTGATAATAATATATATAAGTTTTTAGATATTTTGAGATTTAAATCTATGTGTTTAGCTACTAAAATTTTATGAATATTATAAAAATTACTATATTATTTATTTTTATAAATATAAGTAACACCAATACAAAAAGTTTTTGAGTATATTTATATATATATTAAATAATATAAACACTTTTATATAGAAGTATCTCAGATATTATTTAAAATACATAAATCCTAAAATATAAGTAGATAGATAATCATTATATTAATTGAAAGAAAATAATTATACTTTTTTATTTACAATAAATACATTTGAACTCCTAAGATCAAAAGGCATTACAAATTAATTATAATTTTTAAAAACATCTCAATTTAGGTCATAAAATTGTAAATATATTATTATTTATTCTCAATTAAAATATAATTATTAATTTTTACTATTTGCTTTAAATTATCACAAATTGTTAATTATTTTACTTTTTAAAATATAAATTTAAAATAGGAATAATTACCTACATACCACAGAATTTAGTTTTATTTATACTTTATCTATTCATTCTTAGTTAATTACGCTATGCACACTCAAAATATTATAAAATCTTACATACACACATTTTAACTTATTTTTATTATAATGAGTAATCATAATTTTTCAATAACCTAATTATAATTAGATTACAAAAAATTTGGGCCATTCATCATATTATTTTAAGGATATTTAAATATATTTTGAGTGAAAATCTTAAAATCTTAATGTTTAGGTGACGGCAAAGGAAGGAGACATCCGTGACGTGAATTGATTTTAGAACAAATCAACGCTTTAGTGTGGTATTGAGAAAGAGAAAAAATATATATAGCATTAAGAGTAAAAATATAATTTTAATGATTTACTAACAGAATATTTTTTTTCAAATAGATTTTGATTAAGTTTTAACTCAAATGTGTGTATGTAAAATTTTGTAATGTTTTGAGTGTGCATAGCATAATTAACTAAGAATGAATGAGTAAGACATAAATAAAATTAAGTTATGTGGCATGTAGGTAATTATTTTTTTAAAATATTAATTTTTATATTTTCTACTTTAAACTTTTATAATGGAGAAAAAAAGGATGTGGAAAATTAAATTTTAAAATTTTATTAAAATTTTAAATAATGATGATAATAGAAAAGTATAATAATTGCTAAAAATATAAACATTTTAAAGTAGTCAATTTTTTTATGAGGAAAGCGAAAAATGCGAGATTTTTGAAAGAGGAATAAAAGTTACAGCATTTTTACAAATTTTAGGGATTTAAATTAATATTTTTAAATAGTTAATACTAATTTGAAATGATTTCTGGACATTAAGACCAGGATGCAATTTACCCAAAATATAAAATAGAAATATAAAAAATTTAAATGACGGGGAAACTATACGCAATCTCAATGTCTCGGGGCTCCTCTCTTCTCTGTTGTGGTTTGGAGAGCCGTTGCGTTATCCACTCTCTCATGGCCTCCTCCTCCCCAACTCCTCCAGCTCCAGCAATTAGGGCTTGGATATGCGGAAATAAGTCTCGATGGGCATAGTTTGTCCAGGTTTCAGCTGCTACATTCGCCCCCTACGATGTCGGTGCTGGCTCAAGTTTTTCTGCCATCGGACCTGGTATGCAGCTAGGGTTTCACTGGCCGGAAGACGCGAATGATGCGGCGGTGGGTTCTTGTGCTTAATGAGCAATTCCATGGTTTTCTGCGGGAGTCTTGTTTGTTTACGGGATTTAGGATCTGGGGCTGAGTGTCACGTCTGGGAGGCGCGGGAAATTTTTGATTTTTCTTTGAGAAGGCGGCGAATTCGAGTGGTGCGGTTGGTTACCAAAGCCAGAAATGGGCACGCTCGTAAGAGGCCGTGGTGGGAGAGATTGTTTTCAGATGAAGATGATGAGAATTGGCATGGTGTGGACGGAGAAGATGTGCTTGGGGATGACACGGAAGACATGTTGGGGGATGAGAAGTTTGAAGCTTGGAAGAGGAGGGCTGAGGCGATAACGGAGCTGAGGGAAGCGCAAGAAGGTGTGAGAAATGCCGAGGGGCGCGAGTGGGAGGACTGGCTTGGAGATGCTTCGGAGTATGCAGTCGGATCGTCTTGGGATAATGATCTCGGTAATGGAGAAATGGAAGTAGCAGAGGAAGTTTCCAGTGATCCAAATGATACAATGCGTGAGAAGGGTTTCTCCAGGACTATGAGGAACTTAATTACTGGGAAGAATGATGACGAGCTCTTGTTTGAAGACAAGGTTTTTCAGTTTGCTTCTACAAGCTCGGTATTTCAATGACCATGATTTTATCTGCACCTTTTTGCTTGACCACATTCATTGAGCGTTTCCATTGAGTTTGAAGTTACCAATATTTGCTCCCGAAAAGAACAATAATCAGATAAAAGTAACGGTGATGAATCTGCATTTTTTTGTCAAAACCTTGTTATTTTGGAAAACAAAATCAAACAAGAAAGCCATCAAAGAAAAGAAGTTGCTTTACATTTTGACACTGAAATATGAAGTTATAGTTTAGTATAAAATATAGGATTACTGCTATATTGTTATTGCTGTTTATTGTTAATATTGAAAAATGACCACCTCATCTTAGTTGTGCACATGTCAAAATAGAACAGTTCACCTGATTTCTTCAACAAGCTATTCAAGGTAAGTCTGCTCACTAGCTTCTCCAAGATGCATTACATTGGAATCCCACAGCTCTGACCTTTGAATTCTGTTTTCTTGAGATCATCTTATTGGAGATCTGGTCTTGAAACTTAGTATTTCGTGTACTGCCTTGAGGTTAGGCCAGCTGTTACATTTTTACAAAAACTTTTACTCCCCGAAGGCCCATTCCTCAAGGTCGAGCTTCTTGCACACTAAGCCTGCACTAACTATTAACTTGAAGTTGGTGCCACATCAGCAATAATGCTTATTTTTTGTGCGTAATTGTCTCCACATGTAATAGGGCAGCGACTATTGGGTATTAATTCTTGGTCCATTACCAGGAGGATCCTGATCTTGAATATGAAGCGGAAACAATTGCACTATAGTTGCTATGAGAGCCCTTCAGCTCATAAAAGTAGGGGTTGTGACTCTGATTTCTTCAGAATCTCCTTTGAAACTTATGCTACTGTAAAAACTTTGTTACCCCGCCAAGAAACACATTGATTCTAGTGAAACTTCTTGTTCTCCTGGCTTTGTTTGGCAACAACTTTAAACTCAGTCATTTTTAACTTAAACATATTTTAAATTGTACAAGTTATAAAGAAATTAAATTAATGAGCATACATTAAATTTTGAGAGAGTAATCGAACATAGACTACGTGGTGATATTAGAATGTCAAAAAATCGATTCAATTTTATGCTAGGTAAATTTACTATGTAATCTATTTATGTGTTAAAAAGTTATAGGGAGAAAAAAGAAAATTTATATTTGGTTTTCATTGATTTAAGAAAACCTTATAAACTTCAAAGGACAGTGTTTTAGATAATTTTAGAAAAGAAAGAGGCTTGTTTTGCTTAGAGGATAGTTATTTATGTTTGGTTTAGTTTATGACTTTTCTATTACAATTAAAATACATGAAAATTCAATTTTTAAGTGCATATCTCTTTGCTCGTGTTATGGAAGTTTTGACTAGACACATTCAGGAAAAGACGCTTTAGTGTATTTAAGACTTAATTTAAGTTGTCGAAGAAAGTTTTCATCTTAGCAGACTTAAAACCTAATATATAATATGTAAATTTAGTCAAGATAAAAAACTTTATTAGATAGGTGATACTTAGTAATCAAATTATCAGAAAGAATGGTGATTTAGATACCTCAAATTAATCATGTAGAATGATTGTGAAATGGATGATGTTATTAATAAAATTCAAGCAGGATGGATAAAGTTGTGGAATCTATCTAGTATGTTATGTAATAGAAAAATTTCACTTAAGCTTAAAGGTAAATTTTATAGGATGAGTAAGACTAGTGATATTATATGATGCTGAATGCTGCCTTACAAAGCATAATTATACTAATAAAATAACTATTGCAAAGATGAGAATGTTTAAATGGATGAATAAGTATACATAAAAAGATATGAGAAGAAATGAATATATTCATGAGAAAGTCAGAGTAACTTTAGTTGAGGATAAACTCAGAGAAAATCACTTTAGATTGTTTAGACATAGATCATAGTTTGATAGAAGATAAAAAGAGTTAGGTTATTGGATTTTGCCCATATAAAAAAAAAGAAAAAGAAGGGAAAAAACTAAAAAAAATATGGCAAAATTATAAAGAATGATTTTATATATTTGAAGCTAAATAAAGACTTGTTACTCGATAGAGTGCAATATAAATAAAGATTCATGTAGCTGACCTCACTTAGGGGATAAAGGATTGACTGCTGTTGTCGATGTTTTGGAGTTGTTTTATCGGTAAATTGATAGATAAGGGACATCGACAAGAGTTAGGACTAGTGAAGCAATAGTGAGGTTTGGTGGATCGTCAAAACCAACCTCGTCGACATAGACGGGGAGTCGTTGCACCTCCCCCAGCTCACACTCCACTTGACACTGTTCCGATCCATCCCATCTTTAGTGTGGATCCATGGTTCGGACAATGCTCTGATGCTGCTTCTAAGTCAGTGTTTCTCCGAAGCCACCCCTTAATCCATCATTATCATACCAATGACCTTCGACATCAATGACCTTAAGTGTGACAAGTTGTACAATGACTTAATGTTAACCCCAATAATGGGGATGTGAACATCTGTCGTGTCCTCGTGAAGTGTTCTATGGATATCTTCTTAGCCTTTGAGCAAAGTGAAATTGCCTGGAAGCGTTTGTTGTCAACCTTGATGTTGCCATCTGGATTGACGAAAGATTTCATGTCTATGCTTAGTTAATCTTTTTTCCACTTAATTTGAGTGATCATCAAAATTGGATGTTGTATATGGCGATACAATCTGTGTGGTGTACAAAAGTGGCATATCATGAGTTTGTTCTGGATGGTTGTGCAACCCACAGCTCTGCATCAAAATCCTCACTATCAATGAAGCATCATGATTTGAGGTGATCCAAAGCAAGCTCAAAATTGTTACCACAGCTCTGTCCAATGTTACAGTGACTGACTTGATCCTTGAGGTACAATCATCTTGTGCTTGTAGAGGGATTTTCTCTGTTCCAATTGATGGGGAGTCCTCCCAAATTATCTCTTTCCTCTAATCAAAATGAAAACCAAAGGGTTGACATGATTGCTTTCTTTTTTTATTATATTGATGTAGTTGCTTTGGGCCCCAAGGATATGCTGGGGTGAGATCACTGCGTAAATGAACATTAGTTGCATGTTCTTCTCGATACTCAATCGCAAAAGACAGTCTTTTGGCATTTAGCGATGATTGGCCAGCCAGGTCAAAGTTGACAATCTCCTTGAAACAAACTTCAATTGTAGATTCCAGTACCCTTATTAACTCGCCAAAGTCGTGCTTGTCAAGAAAAGCAATGACAAGTGACACACGTGCATTAACTTCATACCCTCGACTTATATTGTCAAAAAGATTCCTACAATCTTTCTCAAATTGACAATATTGTCGATTCAACAACAAGCGTTGCCACGATATATTTCTTTGAGGTCTTCTTGGGTTACCATCAAATCAAGATGGCACTGAAAAATAGAAAGCACTATTTATCACTGACTACAACACATTATATTACAAAATGATGTTTTGTCTTATGATGTTGGAGCCATTTACTTGAGGATGTTTAGTGGGGATCTTCATGAGTCAGTGATGTTGAAGTGTTGTGGACCACTTTGACAACATTCTTCTCAAAAATTTAAGCCTGGGACAACATATCCTTATTCTTAAGGAAAACTTCGTGATGCTTCGAAAATGCAAGATGAAACCAGTCCACTAAGTAGTCTTTCGAAGCTTCATGCAAGTTCCTTAGATATGTTGCCTTGGCTCAATGTACCAAGGTAAATCCCAACAAGATTAGAGCAATCCTTGATAAGCCTTTTCCGAGAACAATTGTCGACTTCGAATGACTCACATGGAGGATAGTTGGGCTTAGATGCTTCATCTCTAAGTCCATGTCACCCCTTTTTGGTTGTTTTTGAGATAAGATAGTTGAGTAGATTGATGAGTGTGAGGTAGCCTTCCAAATCTCCAAAGGATTACCTAGCCTCGACTCTAGTCCTCAGTGCTCCAAAGCCATGTGAAGATTTGTTCCTATACTTAAGGTTGTGAATGCATCCGTTGCCACCATCCTAGTTCTACAGAAAATGCCCACCAACTTCCAATTTTCCATGATAGTCATGTTTTTCAAGGCCTTGAGGTACAAATCCTTGTCTTTGAGAAATATCTCTAGTTCTCATCATCGCAGCATGAAGGCTTCGACCATACTTCATGCCAGAGTCCAGCTCTATCACTACCTTTGATTAGCTTTCTGGCCACAAACATTCATGTTGAATACAAGGGCTACCCTCATATTCTCTTGAGGTGTTAAAGTGGAATATCTTCGTCTTTAGTGACTCGATGCTTGTCAATTAAGCCAATGGCAACTTTGAGGCTTGATATGACACACCATAGAAATATCCATTGAAAGCATGGAGGCTTCTTCAGTTCCTCAAAGAGAGCTTGTACCTCGAGAAGACATAGCAAGTTGGTAGCTGGGAAAATACGTTGACCTCTACATGGACCAATAATTTGTTGCTAATTGACCGAGTTACGACATGCCTAAAGCCATGAACATCAACTCTTATCCTTTGTGGATGGATGAAATTATTATGTGAGAGGTGGAACACAACACCAAATGGAATGGAAGCTCCACGATTCAAACTCAAGTGCACCAAATAAACTTTCATTGAAGGCCGACTATATTAAAAGTCCTATACTAACCTCTAATTAATTACCTCTGATTTGAGGTAGCTACAAAATTGTTGCAGTATATTCTTGTAGGAAAGTGGTACACATACTCGAAGTAGAAGTCTAGCCATTGACATTCTTTAGCCAGGGTATTTTTGGGCCCAACATCAGTAAGTATTTCAAAAGATTCTTGAAGAGATGTCCAAAATGTCAACACTACATGGACATACCATGTCAACCAGCAAGGCTTCTTCAAACTCTATGTTGCCTTTTGTCATATAGGGTATTGACTTCATGGGCCCATTTCATCGAGCAGCACATGCTCACAAGCGCTTACTTGTGATTCTCTACTACACTAAGTGGATAAAAGGCAAGCCACTTACAAAGTCCTGTGCAAAACAAGTTGAAGATTTTCTAGCGGCTAATGTCATCTGCTACTATGGAACATGGACATCCTATGACAGTCATCCTGACAAAGGGAAGTAGTGTACCATTGACACCATTGGAGGATTCTCCTCAACTCAAGGGATTGAGTTGCTATTTGTCTTTAATATGTTCTCTTTATATTTGGTCCCTAGTTTCTAGTATTGCCAAAATTTCGAGGTGTGCATTAGTTTTGAAAATTCAACCTTAGTACAATATGTGATACTTTAATTTGAGTGTATAACCCTCAAGGTCTTGGTTAAGAAATATGGACTTTCCTTGAGTGCATTTTGTTCCTTGCTCATGCGTACACTTCAATACAATTTCACAAGAAAGAGTGGTGTAACTGTTCAATGCTTTATGCATATACCATGGAAGGATAACCTTTTGGCTCATATGTAACTAAACCAATCTTCATCTATTTGATCATCTATCATAAATGATGTCCACCATTATTTAATAAAACTTCTTTCTTTCATTCCCTTTTTTTATTATACTGCTACTAATAGTTCTTTCAAGTTCTTATTCGACTTGGGGGATCAGCTGAAAACCAACAAGAAGTGTAGAACTAGGCTTTTCTAAACTCCCATGTGTTTCGTTGTTTTGTTGTTATGAAAATCCAGTTTACATGCTAATAGCTGTGGTCAAATGCTAATGCCTATCCTTGAACCATATTCAAATTTTTTATTTAATTTTCTTTCTTTGCTAAGAAAAGTTAATTCAGAATCTATGCCACGTAGGTTTGACGTATGAATGTGCGTGTTATTAAGCATTGTTTGATGCTGATTTTGGTAAGGAGCCCAAAGTCAAGAATGCAAATTTTTTCTCCATGTTAAAAACTGGCTAATTGATTTCGATCATGCTGATTAAACTTAGATTTGATGCAATCATGAAATTAAGTCAACCTAGATAAGCTCAAATTGAGCTTCCACTAGCAACCCTGAAAGGAAACGAGAAAAAAACTCTACTCTAATCTCCCTAAAACCATCAGACTCCTCTCTCCTCCAAATTTATGTCCAACTGTCAAACAGGATAGGGAGAGGCATGGCCATTCAAGTGGGGAAATTCACTCCTTCCTCGTGAAACCATCATGAAATCCTTCACCAACACCCCTCCAACGGCCATGAAGAGAGAGAAGAGAAAATCCTTATTGGTCACCAGTTTTCTCCCTCTATCTCCATTAAGTTCCATTCAGTGTAAGTTTTAATCCTAAGTTTCTCTCTTTTTAGTTGTATTTTCATTATGCAATTCTATAATTTTGTGATTACCCTCCCCCTCCTATGGATTTATATGTAAGAACGAAACAAGTATCCTTAGTGCAAATCTAGTGGCAGTCAAGTGGTTGGAACCAAATTGGTCAGGCACTCATAGAGATAGTGCTTCAAGTACTGATTATCTTAAGCGATTTCTGTTTTACTTCTATTTGAATTTCCTTCTCTCCACCTCATCTTTAACCAAAAATCACTCTCCTCTTGGAGTACACCAACTGCAAGAGAATATAGAATCTACGCCTACTCCTTTTCTCCTTCTTTTCTCATTTTATTCTTCGTAAACCCTAAGATATGCAGTTCAGGCTAGACAACTATAAATAATACCTTATCAGAAGATTTCTCATATTAGTAATTTCTACTCCTTTTCTCCTTCTTTTCTTATTTTATTCTTCATTATGTGCTTCTAGTTATAGAGAAGCATAAATGAAGAGATAGGGTGGTTTATGTTGAAACAAGCAATGGAATCTGGCTAGGAATTTGTAAACCCTAAAATGAGAGCGAAAAGAAGGTAAAATTGAAGCCCAAAAGCCGATGTCTTTATTTCTGCACACCGTTGTGGTTTTCCTTCGGTTAGAAAGGGATGCTATTCCAAAAGAGATCAATTATGAATCATGTTTCTTAGAACAAAATGCGGAGTACTATATGCTCCAGCCTTCTCATATATGGAGTGCAAAAACTGTTCAAATATATCATGTGAAAGTATTTTTGCTGCTATCCTTCCTTTAGTTGAGATTAAATATTATTTTCGAATAATTTGCTAACTCACATTGTCATTGGGGTATCTTTTGATTTTCTTCCTTGAATAGCACTATTCTATTATTCAGGTAATAAGGCAAAGTAACATGTGCATCGATAGGTCCACCTACATGACATGCATTGACTGCATTAATATGGTAGAAATACATAATGACAGCAGTAATATATCTGCTTAAGCAACTTGAAATTGCTTCGTAAACTTTTTTTTAAGCATATTTGTAATCTAAATAACCAAATACTTCTTTTTCCTTAGGTTTGAACCTATTACCTCTTAGTTGAAAATGGGGAGATGTCATGCAATAGTCTGATTACGAAGTATCTGTTTTTTGTATTTTTCTTAAATGCTGAGATGATAATTGATTTTTGAAATTTTAAACTCTGCTTGATTCTTTTTGTTCACGAAGTGTTTGTTTTTGTATTTTTCTTAAATTTAATTTGTGATCTTTAGTCGATTTTTTCTAGTTTTATGTAAATGCTCAAGAGCGGGTCATCTCAATATGTGCACGATGCTACAGCGTGGTGAAATGACTAAGTGATATGTTTTTTTTAGGTAAAATTCATTGTCGTTTTGCTTCTCATTCCTTGGGTAGTGAGCTTTTTGGTTCACGACTATGTTCTGATGCCATTTTTGGACAGGTATTCTCCTCAATAATGCTTAGTGTTTCATATAGTCATCAATTCCTAACCTGTACTTATTGTCTTGTACAAAGTAATAGCGGACAACCAGAATAGTAGTAAAGCAAGCATGGTCTTTTAATTCCAATTTACGACAACAATTACTAACCCAAAAAAAAATTTACGACAAAAAAATTGTAGTTTTTTTATTTGTTCGGATGATGATTACTTTTTTGTCTTTTGTGCTGGATTTTCTTTCCATTTTGCATATAATGTTGATTTAGTAAACAACAAATTGCGCCAAAATGTGGAATCCATTTATTTTTCCGAGGTAAATCATAGAAGTTAAAATTAGTATAAGGACAAAAGCTACACAATATGACACTCATACAAATACTGAATAAAATTTTATATCTTAAAAGAAGCCATACAATGAAAAAAATAAAATATAATAAACAAAAGAAGTCATACAATAATCTTTTAATAATCCCTCAATTTTCTGTAGTCTAAAATATCGTATGGTAATAGTAACTCATTATTGCTAAAGTAATTTGTCAGAGTAATGCAATTTGCATCAAGATAAAAGCTTGTAAGACCTGTTTAACCTTTTGTTTATACAATAATAACCAAGCTTTTATCCCACTAGATGGGTCGGCTACACGAATCATTTGTTTCCATTTCACTCTACCAAATAATAATTTCTCATTTAGCTCCAAGTATATAAGATCATTTCTTATAGTTTCTTATTATTTCTTTTTGGCCTTTTTCTTTCTTTTTTTACATGAGTAAAATCCAATAATTAAACTTTTCTTACTAGAGCTTCTATTGGCCTGCATGTCTTTTTAGCTGTTTCTTTATGCTGAAGCAAATTTAAAATAAAATAAAATGGAAATCTCCATCTGTTTATGTTTAGGGAAAAGTATGATATGTCATACATGTGTTATTATATACAGGTATGTGAAGACTGTTCCTCTTGCTGCTGAGTTGCTTGATGTTAGAAGACAGCAGAAATTAGAGATGGTGAAGGTTTTGAGAGTTGAGAAAGCAAGATACCGCCTAGAAATTGAGATTGGAAAATCACCTCCTCTTTCTGATGAAGAAGTTTGGGTGGAGTTACGGCATAAAGTGTAAGACAACAAAACATGTTTGTTGTGTCTTCACCTATTGATTATATCTCAATGTTTCTGCTGCATTTGCTCGTTGAATTTACTTCATATGTGCATGCATGTTCTTCACCTCTAATCAATAAAGGAGGGAAGATCCTGATTGAATTTTAAAATTCTTCATAGCTGGAAAGGGATGGTGTTTTTACAGGCAATCAAATGTGGCTTGATAATTAGAATTTGCCAACTCATCCTACAACTCAAATTGACTAATAAAAGGGCATCCTGCATGCAGGGATAATTAAGAGTTGACTTACCTATGGGTTTGAAGATTAGTGGAAAGATTGTTTAGTTATACGTGTCATCCCTAAGCTCTGATGTAATGTGTTTGTAACTTTGTGATTGAGGTCATTTTGATCTGATCAGAAATTACGGTTGATTTGAAATAGTTTGGGATTGAGGGTTTGTTGTTGTTCTTGTTATTTGGTTGGAATTAGCATTTTGATTGTCTTCCTTCAGCATGCTCTACTCGATCATCATTTCAGCAAAATACTTAATACTACTGTGAATGTGGACTTGAAGATTAGCAGTCAGCAAATAGTCGCAAATAATTTCTATTCATTTGCTTGACCTAGGGATGGCAGCGAGTCAAGTTTGAACTTTTTTGGATCAACTTGAACTTACCGCAAACGACGTTAGTTCTTGAAATCAATTTGACCCAACTCCAAATAATGTGATTTCAAGTCTACTCGAAATTCAATTTGAGATGGCTAGAAATCAACATTTTTTATGGAAAAAAAAAAGGGCAAAAGTGAGGAACATGAGATTCGAACCAAATACCACTTGGTTCTCATATTCATGATAAAGAGTCGTGTTATATGTGTATATATTTTATATTTTATAATTTTGAGTAAACTCATAAAACTTTTGAGCAAGTCGACCTTGACTCAATACTCTAAATTATTTTCTAGTTTAAGCGTGCACTCAAAACTTTAATAAATTTTGAATTGAGTTAATTTTCAAGCAAGCTTGGACTTCTGTATAAAATTGCTACCCCCTGCTTGACCTATCATATTATTTTAATCTCCTAGGCTGAAAATCACAAATTCTCGTGTTTCTACTGCCTATAGTTTCTTTCCCTTTAATTCCTTATTCCCATATTTCTTCATTGGAATATGCTTGAAAAGTTTGAAGTCAATGCATTTGTTTCTCAACATCTGTTGTTAATGTTAGTCTTTTCATCTGCTGTTTTATCAGGATAGAATTAAGGGATGAGTTCAGGCTAGAAAATCGGAGAGCTTTTGCAAATATTTGGTCGGATATGATTTATGGAGTTACGCTATTCATTTTAGTTTATGCAAATAAAAGCAAAGTAAGTTAGCAGCTTGTTTGCCATGCCAATTCTGTTTTGCATGATTTTTACATTTCAATAATTACAGTAAGCTTTTTTGTTTACCATCCAAGTATGGCAAATGTGTAATGCTCTGACAATGTCATCCTCTTTCTTTGATTATTGATGCTTTGACAGCACTTTTTAAAATTATTAAGGTTAGCATACTCCTACAAGTTTTACATATTTGGCAGTTTTAATCTCATCAACATAAGAAAAGTTGGGTTATTGGATCTTGCCAATGGAAAAAGAAGAAGGGAGAGATTAAAAAAGATATAACAAAAAATTATAAGAAATAATTTTACACACTTAGAGTTAAATAAGGATTTATTAATTGATAGAGTGCAATGGAAACAAAAGATTCATGTAGCCGATCCTACCTAGAGGGATAAAGCTCGGTGATTGCGGTAATCTCATTTACATATCCTATAATATATTTAGTTTCTCGTGCATCATTGGCATGAAGCCTATTTACAAAGCCTATTATTGGAAGAAACTCCAAAAAATATATTTTTATCTGTTTAAATAGAGATGTTGGGAGATGCTTGCTTTCTATAGGTTAAGTTCTGATTTTTCTCACTTACAGATTTTGTTCTCTTATTTTTTTGCCCCTGCGATGCTTGCTTTCTATAGGTCATTATCCATACTGACTGTGGTCCTTTGCATCATATATTATAAAACACGCATACTGAAATTAACATAGAAAACATTCATAACTTAAGTCTCATTGTATATATTCCCGACTTGGATCCTCAAATTTTAACCATCGTAGTTGCAGTATATTGATTATCACTATATTTTATTAGCTGGTTTCTTGAGGATCTCTTAGCTTTTGTTTTGAATAGAAGACATCCACTGGATTGTGTTATTGACGTGGAAAATGACCTATGAGTTGGCCCCAGTGTTGTGATGAAAAATAATTTGATGGGTTTCTACTTCTATCCTTTGTCAGTTGATCACCTTTGCTGTAGTTTCATCTGAAAGCTTTTCTTCTCATAATCTTAAGTATGACTTTTAGTTAATTCTATGTTTACATCTATTTTTAATTGTATGACTAGGTGGCATTGCTGAAGTTCACGGGGTATAAGCTACTAAACAATATATCTGACACTGGGAAGGCGTTCCTTATTATTCTTATTACTGACATTTTTTTGGGGTAAGATATTCACTTATTGGGCAGCTTGTTCTTTTTTAGTGTTTTAGCTTTATCTTTTTTTTGACACCTACTGAGTTCATCAACAAGTGGAGAGGCATCTATGTTGGGCAGCTTGTTAGTGTGATCCCGTGAGGGATGTTCCTTTAGGTAAATCCCCACATCAACAAAGAATGAGAGAGATGTTGCGTATATATGAAAAGACATTTACACCTTCATAGATGTGTTTTGAGGCAAAACTGTGAGGTTAGTGACGGAAAATTATATAGTTAAACGTGCTTGGGTCAAAGTAATATTGAGATGTGTGACCTCCGGAAACTGCTCAACCACAGTTTCTCAGAAACTAAAGCAGTTAATATTTATAGTGGGCTGAGCTGTAACATTTAGTGACCCTTAAAGGATCTTGTGCACCTTTATCCATAAATTTAGTGAGTGATAAGTACTGGAGCATGTGATCATAAGAATGTGGAGAATGTCAATAAGAGGAGCTAGTTTATTTTTTTATCTGCTTAAAGAGAGACTTATTTGCTTATATGTTTAGTTGAAATTTTGGTAGTTTTTAGTTATTTGTTTATATTTTCTAGTTGTTTCTTTCTATTTCAGGTTGGTAAAGTATGAACTCTTGTAGAATATTTGGTTTAATTCTTTTCTTTTGTTGTTAATTTTGTTTCCTCTCCCCTAACTTGCAGCTTCAAAGTTCAAAGGCAAAGACATAGCCAAGCTCCATTAGTTAGGTGAAGACTCCTTAGAAATCAAACATTCAACAACTCAAGCCTTTATCCCACTAGGTTACATAAATCTTTTGTTTTCATTGCATTCTATCAAACAATAAATTCTCATTTAACTTCAAATATAAAAGATCATTCCTTATAGTTGCTTGCAATTTTTTGTTTACAACAACAACAACAACAACCAAGCCTTAATCCCACTAGGTGGGGTCGGCTACATGAATCATTTGTTTCCATTGCGCCCTATCAGTTACCAAATTCTTACCTAAGTCTAAGTAACTAAGATCACTCCTTATAGTTTCTTGTCATGTCTTCTTTGGTCTCCCTCTTCCTCTTTGTACATGGGCAAAATCCAATAACTCAAATTTTCTAACTGGAGCTTCAATCGGCCTACGATTTAGATGTCCAAACCATCTAAGCCGACTTTCTCTAAGTTTATCCTCAATTGGTGCAACACCAACTTTCTTTCGGATATACTCATCTCATTCTATTCTTTCGTGTATATCCACACATCCACCTTAACATCCTCATTTCTACAACATTAATTTTATTTGTATGTTTCCTCTTTGCAGGCCAGCATTCTACACCATATATTATTCCTGGTCTTACTACAGTTTTATAAAATTTACCCTTGATTCTGGATGGGATTTGTCTATCGCACAACACACCAGAAATATTTCTTCATTTTACCCATCCTGCTTGAATCCTAATAAAAATGTCATTATCTATTTCGCCATCATTTTGTATAACTGATCCAAGGTATCTAAAGCGCTCACTCTTCTTGACAATTTGATCACCAATTGTCACATCTCCAATATAAGTATTTTTTTCTTGACTAAATGTGCACTCCATATATTCAGTTTTTGATCTACTAAGATGAAGACCTTTAGATTCTAGAGCATTCCTCCAAAGTTCTAGTTTCGCTTTAGCTTGCAATTTTTTGTTTGTATAAATAAAATTCAATTATACAACATTCCTTAATAGAGCTTCTATCGACCTACAATTTATATGTCCAAACTATCCTAGCCGACTCTCTTTGAACTTGTCCTCAATTGAGGCTACTCTAACCTTCTCGCGAATGCACTCAATTCTCATATTGTTCTTTTGTGTACTCGCTCTTCTACTTTAGCATCCCCATTTTTGCGATACTTATTTTATTTGTGTATTTGTTTTTATAGGCCAACATCTAGCACTATAAATCATCACTGGCCTTACCAGTGTTCTATGAAATTTATCTTTAATTCTAAATATAATTTTCTTTCAGATAATATGTTAGATCTATTTCTCCACTTTATTTATTCTGCTCTGATTTTGCTAATAAAAAATCTAAGATATCTAAATCGTTCGCTCTTCTTAATAATTTGATCATTAATTGTCATCTCTCTATTTTTATCTTGATTAAATTTACACTCCATATATTCGATTTTTGAGAAAAAATCATTTAGATTTTAATGTATTTCTTTGTAACTCGAATTTAACTTTAGTATTTTTTTTTAAGTTTTATCAACTAGGAATCAAACATTCATGAAGTCATTTTAGAAAAGTTTTGATAATGATAATATAATTAAGGCAAACTAAACTTACTTTTCTTATTGGGTGAGTTTTGTTGTATTTTTTGTGTTAATAAAAAAAAAAAATAGAGTTTTTTTTTTGGCAAAAATATTGATCAACTTAAACAAGGTTAGCTTCGACATGTTATCCAATTAATACCTCTGTTATAAATTTATTTTGTTTTTTTGATATCATCATCATCCTTCTTTTAATTACTTGTTCCCATTGCATCTAAAGTTTGTAGAGCTTTGAACTTAAAGACTTAGTCTCATCTTATGTTTCAAAAAGCCTACTTTTGGGAAGTGAATCGCCATGCTTGAGTTTTAATAAAACTAGTGTCTTGCATGTGCATTGCACGTGTTATATTAGTAGAGGTGCAACTATTTCTAATCGGATTGGTTCTTTACAAAAAATGGACTTGAACCGAGTAGGTTTTGGAACTACAATTTTTGGAACCAACTATGAATCACTTATACCAGAATAGGAACTGAATTGAAAAATTCTATTCACATTTGTCTTTCGATTCAAATCTAGTTCTACCTATTATTTGAAAATAAATTAAAGAACAGTTCTAGACTTTAAATTATGTATAAAAAACATTTATAGCTTCTGAACTACATCATTAGACTTGTAAAAAATTAAGATCTAAGATCAAAAATAAAAGAAATAGGGGAACCAAATGATAATTTTTTAAATGTAAGATAACAAAAATTTGGACCTAATACCAAGACCTAGAGAAATAAGATTAAATTATAATTTCTTAAGACCCAAGATCAAAACTAAGAGAAATTATGAGATGAAATTATAATTTCTATCATAAGAAATTTATATCTAAGAACAATACTAAGAGAAATTGAAGGACCACCTATAATTTTTTGAAATCTCTTAACATTGACTTAGAAAAATCATAGAATCAAATTATAATTTTTATTGTAATGAGTTAGAGTCTAAGGCCAAAATTAAGAGAAATTAAGGAACTAAATTATTATTTTCGTTCTAAAAAATTGGGACTTAAAATGAAGTATAAGAGAAATTATGAGTCAAATTATAATTTCTTAAGACTCAAGATCAAGATCAAGAAAAATCAAGAGACCAAAGTAATTTTTTCTGTTTGAAGGAATTAGGACCCGAGGCAAAGCCTAGGAGAAATTGGAAGCTAAATTGTAATTTTTTAAGATCTAAGATCAAAACAAAAAAAAAAATTGGAAGACTAAATTATCATTTTTTAAGAAATTTGCAAGCCCTATACTAATGCCATTTATTCTCACTTTGTTCACTGTGTTGATCAAATTTTTCCTTCTGGTTTATCACATGATCTGGTAATTGCAGGTACCATTCTGAGTCTGGTTGGCAGTCTTTGATAGAACTCATGCTTGATCGTTATGGCCTTGAAGTTGATCAAGCTGCTATTACCATTTTTATCTGCACTTTCCCTGTCATCATTGATGCTTGCGTGAAGTTATGGGTAAGAGTTAATTGCTCGAGTATTTACCTTTAACTAAACAAACTTATTATAGGAATGTGACCGCAATAGATCACAAGTGAATGGATAATCATTAATCTTAAAACTTAAGCTAATGCGTGGTCGAGCTGATGTGCATTTCTAGCGATCTCCTTTCGCATAAGTTTCCATTCATATTGGTTTTTTCCCGTCCAGTGGGTAATTTTAACCCATTAAATGCATGCACATCAAGAGAATATTCAACCACCTAAAGCTATTGTGGGAGTCACATGCTCTTACATTTCACTCAAGCGCAATAAGCCAGCCTGAAAACTCCACAAGAGCCACTTAATTTCAACAGAACCATCTGCTTTGATACCCATTGTTAGGGGAGATGATACTAGCTCAAGTTAAACTTAATACTCAAATAAACAGACACTCAACAACAACCAAGCCTTAATCTCACTAAGTGGGGTCGGCTACATGAATCCTTTATTTTCATTGCATCCTATCAGTTACTAAATTCTTATCTAAGTCTAAGTAACTAAGATCACTCCTTATAGTTTCTTGTCATGTTTTCTTTAGTCTCCCTCTTCCTCTTTGTACATGGGCAAAATTCAATAACTCAATTTTTCTAACTGGAGCTTCAATCGGCCTACGATTTAGATGTCCAAACCATCTAAGCCGACTTTCTCTAAGTTTATCCTCAATTGGTACAACACCAACTTTCTTTCGGATATACTCATTTCTCATTCTATCCTTTCGTGTATATCCACACATCCACCTTAACATTTTCATTTCTGCAATATTTATTTTATTTGTATGTTTCCTCTTTGCAGGTCAGCATTCTGCACCATATATCATCGCTGGCAAATAAACAGACACTCATTAATCTAAAAACTTAAGTTAAATGATAGGTGTCATTATTTATATATTAATACCTCAACTTGTTGAATTACTAGTATAGAATAATTGCTCATGCGCGTTCTTAATAAAAAATCTCATTTTTCTAATTGAACAACTAAAGACGAACAATTAGCCAAAAGCGTTCATTTAGAAGCTTCACTACCAGAATAATGTTTTTTATTTTCATATGATATTTGGATCAGCTGACACTATTTTTCTATTTGCTTCTAGCTGTTCAAATTTCTACCCAGATTATCACCAAACGTGGCGAATATCTTCCAGGAAATGAAGCGTCATTAGAACAGCATACTTCCTATGTTTCAAGGCCTATTATGCCCGTTTGTTTTCTTCCCTTTTCTTCTCTATTCAAATTTTGAACAATTGCCGTAAATAATACCCCTCACCTTAGACGAACTGGAGCTCAATTTCAGTTTTTGCAGCTCAACTTAAACTCAAAGGAACTTTCGAGGCGAATCAATTTGAAATATATGTGTGAATCACGGATAATATAATCGAAGAACTGTGTCTGAATTATTATTATTATAACCACTGGATAACTCGAAAGCAATTTCATTGTGTTTATCTCAAGTTTGACTCGAATCATTATCGTGAATTGACTTGGAACGTGATCCAAAATTGCTCGACTTGAGTTCCATAGGTTGATTTAAATTTTTTAAAAAATTTGAATCTCAGTATGGTTAACAGGTTATGATAAAAGTGAAGTACAAAATAGAAATGCGGTTTCTTCTGTCCAAATGACAGTCTAACCTTTTAATGGATTTGTAGTAGTATATGATTCTTGATAAAAAAAAAAAAGAAGCAAACACAAGAGAGAATAACAATATAAGATCATCAAGCCTCACTCTGCTTGTTGATTATTGAGTTTGAAGCATCTAAAGAGGAATGAGCGTAACACTATCTAAGAAAAGTTTTCGATGAAGTTGAACGCTAGCGCTTATGAGGGCTCGTGACCGAAACAACTGAACTCAAATACGATTCTTAAATAACTAGTTCAACATAAGTTAACTTAAGCCAAGAGTTGAGAGTTAATTTAAGGGCCAGTTTGGTGAAGAAATTAATTTCATTATGCTTTGAAATTTGTAAAGTTGAAATTAGTTATATTAAAAATTATGTAAAATATAAAATAAAATTGATTGATATATTAAAAATGATGTAAAATGTAAAATAAAATAAAATTTTTTATATAAAAAATTGTATAAAATGTGATAAAAATTAATTTAATATTTATTTTTTATTTTTTTATTAAATAAATTATTTTGATCTTTAACATGACGTATAGGGACTAAATAAGCCCCAACTCATTTATGACTAACCATGTTGAGCTCAATGTTAAATTCAACTTGACTTAGTAATCACTAAATCTCCTTAACTCAGTTGAGTCAAACTTAGCTGAAGTAAACTTGTAACTTGTGATTTAAATATTGAAATATTGTCTACTTTGACTCAAGAATTGATGCAACATGAGGACTTCGCAAGAGAGGTTAGTCAGGCTAGTACTTTCCTAGTTCACAGCGATGAAAATTTTTACCATTTAACTCGCTACCACCTGCCCCTAATGGGATTAATATGTGTCGCAAAGTTCAACCCGCAACCATGAGAGGTCGAGACGAGTTCGAGCATAACATAATTATACTGGCCTCAACTCATGACACAATTAATTAAATTAAAAACCTAAAATGATTAAAAAGACGAATATGGGTTTTGCATAACTCGATCCATACCTAATCTGTTGCCATTCTCACTCAAACACGCTTAACTATAGAGTTCTCACACTGAGTCCTATGGTTTGGCCTTAAAAGGCGTCCCACCATCTTAAGCTTATATCATTTCCTATGTATAATCAAAATTCTCCTCATTTTTTAACGTGAGACTTTGTCCCTCCACTTAGAAGCCTGTCAAGTACCCTACTCCTCTGCTATCTTAAAAGCCTTCTAAGAGTTTGCTCCTTGCCATCTTTGAATTGAATCGGTGCACTCCCCACCCTATCCTTTTCAATCCCAGGAGTTATAGGCCCAATAGCTTTCATCAGATTTATCCTAAACCTATATCATACTACGAGAGATTGATTTGATAGCTCTGATATCAAATTGAACTATTAAAAATAACTGTAAATCATTTAAAAATAAAATCTTAAATATTAAGACACAAGGGAAGTTCAAGTAATTTTTTTTCCCACCTGAACACATTTGAGAAAAAATGCTTTGATATATGCTTTTTGTAGATAATATTCTTCTCATTAATAAAACTAGATAAGAAACTAAAGTAAAATTCTAGTTATAAAAAAATATATTAGAATGTAAAGATTCTGTCTTAGTAAATCAAAAACTGAATATAAAATGTATAAATTTAATCAAGATAAAAACATCTGTAGAGGAGATATAACAATTAAATCAACTATAAAGAATAATAATAAAATAGAAGGGAACCCGTGCAAACTCTCCAGCCAACAATGAAAAAAGGACCTAGCATTTTGTTTACGCATAAAATTACAAGTATGTTAAAGAGCATAATGATATGTATTTAATGATTTATTGAGTTGTTTACCAATTTTTAAGGCAAAATGTGATTTGTGTGTCAAGATGTGTAAATAACCTGCCAAATTCAGGGATGATTGTACATATGACATTCCTTCATTTGTGAGGTATAGGAGTTGCTAAGGATCCTATATATGTGTGTGTGTGTGGTGAAAAGAGACAGTTGAGACATAATCCAAAAAACCGAGGCCCAAAAAATAAAATGTATAAACAAAAAAAGAATTTACGGTGTATTATTATTGCATGTTTATGTGACATAAGCATTTATATTACGATTGTTAATTGTTATGACTATTTGATATTGATGCTGCTAAGAAAGAATAATATATGTCTACATGCAAGTGATTTTTATTTAGCAAGTTAATTCTTATTGCCTACTCAGTCCTGAGATTGGTGAACTGATGCCTTTGTTGGCAGGTACTGGTGAAAGAAAAGACACATGAGAGGACAACGAGCACTAGATCGGGGGGTATTTATATTTTGGTTTGACATTTTTCTTGTTATAAAAAATAAGATGCATGAATTAAACTGATGACATGGCCTGTAAATAAGTAAGCTTGTGTTTAACATGTCTCCTGTAGTTCAGCTATTTTACTCTATTCTGCTGCAAGTGTTAAATTGTTTTGTATTCCTAAAGTTTTTGATTCAATTTATAATCTCTTCTGCAAATTAAATTTGTTGTCGTGGTGTCCCGAAAGGGGGACTTCACAATTATGGACAAACAACCAAAACAAGTACTTACTATTAAGTCATATACTTCATTTGCAGCATGAATAAAGTCCTGAAAAACAGTAGATCAAAATTGAGCACAAGGTAGAACATAACTGCTATAATTGATAAAAAAAAAAACTGTTATAATTGATATATAAACCAAATGGAACAAATTATTGTGCAAACCTTTATCACAATCCAATACGTGAAAACAGTTCGTGCAGATTTTAAGAAACCATAAAGATGCCATCCTATAAGGGGAAAAACAGAACAATCAACTGATAA
This sequence comes from Apostasia ramifera, assembly GCA_019297695.1. Lineage (NCBI taxonomy): Eukaryota > Viridiplantae > Streptophyta > Magnoliopsida > Asparagales > Orchidaceae > Apostasia > Apostasia ramifera. The sequence continues at coordinate 418,144 of JAEMOT010004279.1, forward strand.
TGACTAACGAGGAATGAAGAAATAAGCATATTGTGTTGATTACCTACTTATGCGAACTATAAATGCTTACATTTGTCACGACATATCTGTCAAACATATTTACTGGTGGCTGGATCCATTTACAGATGTAAGTAGGAGAAGCTCCATTTCTCTCATCAGATGCTACAACATCTGCACGTAGGAAATTACCAGCATTTTTTTGTTAAGAAATTAAAAGCAACATCATCATACTTTTGGATAAAAAAAACATAGATTACTTCATCACAGAGTTACAACACACCTGAAATTCCCAAATGTACCTTATGTGTAACAAATGACTGAAAAAAAAGAAAATCACAAACAAAATATTAGATACTCTCAATTAGTTTTAATGAGTTATAGCAAGAGCATCACAAGACTATATGTCCAGCTTAACATCATTCAACACTTCCTTTGCAGACCTGAAAAGGTATTTTTTTATTAAAAAAAGCAAATATTATTTGCATGGTAAACTTGACAAAACAGTCATTATTCGTAATAAAAACTTTGGTGGTACCAATATGATATGACCTGCATCAGAATTTTAAAAAAGAAGCATTAGAGGAGGCATACATGATTTTGTATAGCAACAATAAAGTAACCAAACTTCTAACATAATGGAGTCAGATTGGTATCTCATGCAGTAACCTGCACAAAAAACTACTCACAATTCTTGACAGACAAGATGCTAATCAAATCAACGTTTTAAATCATGCCAAAGAAACAATCCTCTTTTGGAGGGCTTTTGGACATAAAAAGAATCCATTCTTTAATTGGTTCCTTTTCTGATCTAAACCACAGTAAATAGTTGTATAGTACAACTGTCAAGATAGTTACACAAACGATACAATTTTCCAGGGATTTTATTTGGAGTACCCAACACGGAGAAAAAAAACATTACATAATTTGTTTATGCTAATGGCTTATGGTTCAGGGCACAAACAAAAAGCAAACCAATCAAAAGAAACCATTTACCTGCCATACAAGAGGCATGTACTCACGATATAAAAGATTTCCAGTGATCTTACGGTCTTCCACATTACCTGAACCCTCTGAATGCCCCTTCACAACAACCCTATAATAATTGACAACCAAAACAAAATTTAGCAAAGAAACATAGCCAGTTTTTATGAGGAAGGCCAATAGCTAGAAATTACAATAGGAACTATAAAAGAAGAAATTCCAAACTGTCGGAAACATTCATTAATAAAAAGCAACGAAGTTTAAATAGTGCATTTGATCCAAAAAAGAAGAAAGAAACAAATGTTTTGTCCACAAGTGCTAAAACCTAAGTATTTTGTAATCATTCCTATATCGTTATTTCCGTAAGCAGTCCCAGATGAAATATTTTTTCATAGACGCATCTTTTTTACATGCGAACGATAGTATAAAATATTTATTTCAGTGTTTACGATGTAATATTTGAGTAGATGAGTAAGCATTTTTTAGTTCAATCTGAGCTGTGAGAGACGAATATCAAACAAGGCTTAAACTATACTATGTTGGGTTGATCCTTTAGCAGCCTACAGCTGATTCTTGGCAAATTTACTTGATTTGCCATGGAAGTGTGACTCCTATAACAGTCTGATGTTAATTTATTTGAGTTTTTGCAAAGACCTATATTTACCATATTTAACTGATTTTACATTCTTCTTTATTTATCCCAAGGTATTTTATTTCTGCATTTGTTTTGATGTCTCCAGTTTCCTATGTAATGAGGCCTTTTATGCAAAGATCTCCTTACTATTGCAATATTCAATATATGATAAAATAATATTCAAGTTTGAGTGAAACCTAGATTCAGATGGAAGAGTTAATATCCTAGTGAATCACATGGTAGAGGCATCCTTAGGTAAGAATCCTTAAATCTTGGTTATCTTTGAGTGAAAAAAAAAAAAATTACCCAAATAATCCAAGGTTTCAGCTTCAGCCTCCCAACTCCCTCCCACTAGTTTCTCCATTAAGCGAAACCCATGTAACTAGCCCCGTCTCCCACGAGATCCATGCTATTGCTCGGTGGGTAAGCTCCAACACTTGTTGTTGGACTGCTCACAGTCCTAACCAAACCAGGTGACCAATCAACATTTCACTTCGACCCACAAGATCAACTGTGGGTCCCACTCCCGCCTTGACTACGCCTTTCCCAGCTCCCAAACACATGCTCATGGGACTTCCAACTAGTGCAGCATGCACTACTACATCATTTCTACTTCATCCTAGTCAGTGTTGGCTATGCCATTTCTCCTCAACGCCAATGTCGCATGCCGCATCATACTCCTAGCTATGCACTTGACTCACAAACCTTATCATCTCCACCCATGGTCTAAACTACGGCCAACATAATACTCTTGCTTGTAGATTCATGTTTTCAGACCATTGTCCCACAAAAATATCCCATGTCAGGGTGAGTTTGCCTGATTCGAACTCATAAATTAGTAGATTCGCCAGGCAAATGTTCTAATTAATTAAAATTATCTATCATCTGCATTATTTGCTTGAGCTCTACTTAAAGCATTTTTTATTTGATCAAGAGAATTACTGTTGAACTTAAATTTGAGAAATCCAATTTTAAATCTGAACCAAAAATACGATTAATTGAATTTATAATCAAATGCCATAATTAAATTAACATGTAATTGCCTTTAATTGTGATAAATTATCAATTAATGTTGTTGAATTAATTCACACATCCTTGCATTTCATCCTATATCAAATTGGTTTCAGAGTTGAGCTTAAGTTTGGCGTCTTATTAAAAGGCATTATTGACATTTATCAATTATTTTAGTAAGTTTGCATTGAGTTGATTGCCTCACACTGAACCAAGTATCAAGCACCGCCTTCTCATTACATTTAAGATGGACACGTAATCAACAACTTTCTTGGATAGTAGATCTAGGTTGATCACAGGGACTAAAGCAAGACTCCACCATAGTTAGGTAATAGGGTACCAAATGTGTCATACTTTTTGAAAATCAGCCGTAGCCTATAATACTATAAAAGCACAACTTAATATATTAAGTACAAAAAGATTGATTCTCGTTAAGAATTGTACAAAAATCAAATAAGAGGAGCATGCCCCTAACTCATTTGACATCATCAAAAGAATAAAAGAAAGCTACAAAATCTATCACTTTACTCACGACTATATACATGTGTGATACTAATTGACTTAAAGGCGCAAAAAAGATAGGATATCTGAGCTGTGCCTATCTGAGAGGTGTCCTCTAGTAGCATGGTAAAGATCATCAATGAGGATGTCTGAATCGCCATCTAACCAAATCCTGTTCGTTGTGTTCGCCCACTCCTGAGCAGCTATGATTGCTACAAGTGCTCCCATGGCCTTCGTTGTGCTGAATGAATGTGTGTAGAGCTTGGTGCCGACCGCCTTAAGGAGGTTGCCATGGTAGTCCTTGATCACTCCAGCGCTCATCACAGTGTTTTATTTAATGAAGCCATCAAAGTTTGCTTTAATCGGAAGGTTGTATTAGAAAGTCAACAGCCAGCATAAAACATATCGAACAAACATGTGCAAGGGTCGTTGCATCGGCGCTTGAGTCTACTGATAAGTGAGCAAGTGTTCCCACATTACGGAGAGATGTCGGTAAAGAAGAGAGTCCAAGACACTAGGATAAGATTACAGATTTGAAATATAGGCATCCTAACAGACAAGCTAACGGAGTTAGTGAATATTATGATTCATAAGAGAATTAATATTTTGTGCCTTCAAGAAATAAAATAGATAAAGGAGACAACCAAAGAAATTGATAGCTTAGGCATCAAACCATGATATTCTAGTAAGAATAAAACTAAAAATGAAATGAGTATAATTCTTGACAAAAATTTGAAGAATCATATAGCGAAAGTCAAGAGAAATATAGATAGAACCATAGTTTTGAAAATTATTATCAATGGAATCACTATTAACACTATAAACATGTATGCACCCCTAACTAAGTTTGAAAGCAAGTATAAAGAGAAAATTTAGGAATAATTTAGAAAAGTTAGTGCAACGGACACCTTAAAAGGAGGGAATATTTATTGGACGAGATTTAAACGGACATGTTGGAAGCATTGCTGAGAAATTTAATAGCATTTAGGGCGGATATAACTTTGGAGAGACTAATGAAGAGGGAAAAATTATTTTCGAGTTTTTTTTAACTTATGACTTTTTTATTGTTGATACTTTATTTAAGAAGAGAGAAGCATATTATTACTTATAAAAATAGAACTTCACGAATACAGATTGATTATTTTCGTATAACAAAACAAAATAGCTTCGATTGTAAATATTGTAAGATCATGCCAAGTCTTAACTACCAAACATTAATTAATGATTTTAGATTTTAAGATGAAGAGTTAAAAAAGAATAATATATAGAAACAATGCCTTCGAACTTTATAAAAGAATATAAAAAATGAGAATAGAAATATCTTTAAGAAAAAGATTCTAAAATATGGGCAGTTAGACATTAAAAAGGAAGTTGATCTTACGTGATTAAGAGTTGTTAACTACATCTTTAACGTTGCAAAAGATACATTGAGAGAATCTAAAGGAAAAACTCTAAATAACAAAGACACTTGGTGGTAGAAAGAAGTAATACAATAAACGAATAAAAAAATTTGTTACAAAGACTGGAATAAGTACAAGAACAAAGAGAATTTAAAAAAGTATAAAATTACATGACAAAAATCTAATAAAGCAGTCTATAATGAAAAGAAAGAATATAACTTTTGATGTTTTTATAGCAAAATTGACTATAAGGTAGAAGCTACAATAATTTAACCAAATGAACAGAGAGATAAATGATGATCAGGTAGCACAAGGTTGAGTTCTTCCCGATTAGGAAGAGACAATGGAGACACCCTAACAGCATGTAACTGATTCTTGCCAAATATGCATGATGCTAGTTGAGGATTAAAATTGGACGACTTAATGGGCAGAACGAAGATTTCAAGATTAGTCTTATTGCTAATTTGAGAAAGTATAAAATTAGCTAATTCTGAGAAGATATAGATTGTGTATATATAGCTAATTTCATATTTTTCCCAATCTATCCTTGGTAGTTTAGTTTTTACATATATTTTATTATCCAAATTTCTATGTAATAAGGTCTTTACATAATGGTCTCCCCGCTATTGTAATATTTACTTTATGACGAAATAAATTTTGAGTTTGATTAAAACCTGTAATCAGAAAAAGAGTCTGTATCCTTGGAGAGGGAAGGGTATCAAGCGTCATTTAGTTAGAAACCTTGAAAACCTTAATTATCTTAGTGTTAACAAAAATCAAATTGCCTTCACGACTAATCTTTCCTAGATTTCGCGTTAAGTCACCTACCTCCCTACAATTAGGTTCTTCACCCCACTCCCACAACAAACCACTCCTATGGGGCCCATGTGACCACTGCTTAATCTCGTTGATGCCAACTCTTGCTCAACCTTGCTGCTTACAGACCAAAACCCAAACTAGCACAACACCAATGGATAGCAACTGATGGCCAGTTCACTCCAGACCACTGAATCCATTGCACGTCCAACCCAGCCTAGACTGTGGCATTCCTAGATCTCGACGCTATGCTCATCCACCTCCATGTAAGGGCTACAACAGCCTAAACGACCAAAAACTGGACCAATAACGTTGTGATTAGGTCCTGAAGATTGATTCCCAATTTTTTACCTAGTCTTTTTGGATTAAAAAATTAACTTTAACGAATTTTTTTTCAAAAAAAGATAAGACAAAAATACCCATTGCCCTTGTCGATCGTCAGCACAATTGCACGCAACCATGCGGCTGCTTGCACAGCTCTGCACTGTGTGGTCGCTCGCACAAGATATCTGCGTGGCTCATCCCGCAGGACATTTGTGCAGCCACACATTGCACGCTGTCCGCGCAGCAGAGCTTACACTGTTCGCAGCGTGGACGGCTCATTCACGCTCAACTGTATGCCACATGTGGCCATTCACACAGCTGTATGTGCAATGGCATCTTGCAGGTGTGGCAATCGTGGTGATGTTGCAGCTTGCTTGAACCATCTAAAGGAGAGACGCAGGCAGATAAGAGAAGTAAAAGTAAGGAAAATTTTTTTTTTGGGATATCAGCTTATCAAATAGAAAAAATGTTTTGATTGATATGTAAGGTTAAAATCGTATAAATATTTATTTTTGATGGCTTTGTTACTATGGGAACTAAGGGCAACATTGAACCAGAGGGCTATAAGTTGACAAATTTAAAGAATTGTGAATAGTTTGCAAGTACCCCTCTATCTCAATGGCCCAAATGCAGCTTACCCTTAAAATTATGTCATCTGACTTGTTTTGAGTGAGCTCTAGTTAATGTATATAGATGCATAACAAAAAAATGTGTATGTTTCATCGATGTGTACTTTCTAGGATTTTTTTATGGTACTTTCTCGAATATTTGATTCTATAAGAAAATGTAGAATTTTCCTCCCAAGATGCAGAAATTTATCAGGCCTGGGTGAGGCGGGGTGATAGCAGATGCACATGCTAGCCATTTAGATGTGGATCTCTGATCATTACAACAACCTACAGCTGCAAAAGTTAATTTTTAAACTAAAATATACCAAAAATAGTAATAACGTATAATATGCATGAAAACCATAAATTTGATATTTTGATTTAGTTGATACGTTATAGAAAACGGATAATGGTTTTTTTAAACTTGAAGTAGTCAATCAGAAAACAAAATAATAAATAATAAATAATGTTCAGAATGCAAAACCTTTGCACATCAATTTTTGGATCTGCAACACCAAAAATTGCTACTTTGGTTGCCAAAACAAGCAGAGGCTGCACATTTCGAATATTATTAATTTCTTCAACAACAGTTTTTGATAGATTTTCAAGTGAGATTTCTTTCCTGCATGATATTAAAAATATTATTCAAGATAATTACATAAGAAGAAAACATTGTTCTCAAAATATAAATTCAAGAAAATAAAAGACAAGAAAAGTATCAAAAGAACACCATCGTTTGGGGAAGTAGTAATTGCAGGAAAGCCTTCCAACTTATCATACATAACTGGTGGTGCCAAAGTTTAAGTTAACCTAACAAGAGTTTTTTTTTTTTTTTTGAAAAGACTAACAAGAGGATATTAAGCAAAAATAAAATTTGCAATGGGTCGACTTATTTACCATTTAGGCTAGGAAGGAGAATTTCTGAACCAATATACTAACCGGGTCAAATCAGGTTGGGTCAACTTTTAAGTTCATCCAAGCTCAATCGAAGCAGATGTTAAACTACAAATAGTTTGGCCACTTGATAATCAACACAAATTCTACTGGAGATGCTATGAGTTGAAGTTCATTAAATTGGGTTAAATTAAGGCCAAACTTAGCCTTAGCTACTGTAATTCCCAGATACGGCAGTATTTAATTACAACTGCTTGCTTCATAGTTCATATACTGGATAAAACCCTACCAATATGATATGAAATTGCTGTCCTGTAGGAAAACTTTACTCTCTTAAAAAATTAAAACTGCTTTTAAATAGGCAACCATTCAAGTGGATGCCATTCTCAAGTATAAATAATAAGGTTAATTTGCATGTTAGCATCAAAGATATTATAGTGTAACCTAACATAAGAACCGATCGAGTGAATCTTATGGGTAAAGTAGCATCCACATCACAGAAAACACTCAACCAGTACTAATGCAAAAAAAGCTTTCATAATGAAAAGGAAAAGAAAAATACGTGGAAGAAATCTAGAATGATGAAGATTATTCAAATGTGCAGGTTCATTCTTTGTACTATTGTTCCCTCTTGTATGGTGTTTATAACTTTGATTTTACAGAAAAGTGGTTTCTGCAATAGTCAAAGATCTCTGCCTTGAAATCAACCGAAAAGCATCCCTACTAACCAATAGCTAACCATATGATGCCAGAAAATAAAAGAGATTACCATTGCAACACAAAGCATTAATCATTACAGGAAAAATTATGCCCCTTGAATTTCAAGGAAAAATTATGCCCCTTAGGTCGTTCACCAGTATTCATTGCTCATTTGCTCCTATCTGTTAGATTTAAATAAAAAAAAATCGTATAGTCGCTAGATCCCATCTAAACACAATAGCTTTTTAGCATACAAACCTTGTTTTATCATCAGTAGGCAAGGACAGGTAAGCTCGATTCATCCAATAAAAAGCACCAATGCTGGAACAAATGACATCAGTAAATGAGTTTCCATAAAGCTTGATACACTAAGGCTAAGAAAAGTTCAATTCAAAAGCTAGGTTTTACTAACTGGTAACCCTCTCTCCTTTAAAAAATCAAACATAACCCTCTGCCAATCTTTAGAGAATAACTTTCTGGCTGGCAGTTCTATGAAAATGTAAGGAGCAATACAACACTCCTATTATAAAATGAACACTAATACCAGCATCTGCCAACCAAGAAAGTTTGCCTACCGTTGGCACCCTGACATGGATGCATTTATATCGCTAAAGAAGGGATCCAACCACTCAAATAGGAGGAGACCTTCTTTATGTATAAAAATCACACATACCTCCTGCCAATCTTTAGAGCAAGCAACACAACATTTCTACTATGAAAATAATACTAATAACAACTTCTTATCAGAAAAGACTGCCTCCTGATGGTACCCTAACATGGATGCACTTTATATCCCGATAGAAGGGATCTGACCACTTGACTAGGAGCAGCACAGAGAGGGAGGAGGGTGAAGAACGGCCCCACGCAGAGGGTGGTCACCCTCCATATTTGGTTGAATGCACAATAGAGCAGGGGTTATGGTAATTTACTCATTTGAATCTTGAAAAACAAAATCAGAGGGACCACAGCAAAACAGTGGCATAACACTCGCACCACAGCAATCCAAGTATAGTAGGAACAAAGGCAAAGAGATATAAAGGGAGGAAAAGTCATTGTAGGCTGGGTGAACAAGAGAAAGATAAGATTATTCTGGTAATTTACTTGGTTGAGATTGTCTCATTTTGCCCAAAATTAAAGGCAGTAAATGAAAAAAATAGAAACTATTAACAAAACATGTACCTCCATATCAGAACCCTTGTATCTCAGATTTGCAAGTGAGTTAAACCATTAAAAAACTGTAGAAGCAAAGGGTGTACCTATCAATCATAAGGATATGTATGCTTACACCAATCTGTTCACTTGCTTCTAGAAACTGGAAATGCATTGTCTGCAAACAGAGAAAAACAAATCAGCTGCCTCAGTGGAATATAAAATCCAATCAACTGTCAAAAATTTTGCTTGATCTGATGATATTTATAGTGTTGCATAGAAAGAAGGCATGGCTATATTTTGAACACTCTTTTCTCTAAAATTCGAATTTGGACCTCAACATCCATTATGTTTCACTGTGGGCATCTTCTCCAAGAAGTTGGTGGGCTCGTCATAAATTAGGTTGGGGCCACCAGTGGTTTTGGGATCCCACATAAAATGCATCCTTTATTACTCAAGAATTAGCCAAAACTTGTATCCATTCAGTAATCCTACCCCTTTTATAGTCTTGGACCTCGCTGTTGAATACTTTGACTCTTCCATGCTATGTCTCAAGAACTTTTCAATACAGTCTGGATTGCTAGCTCCTGTTCATAACTCTGCTCGAGGAAGACTTGCTACAATGGCTCTTCCTTCTAATTACAGGCATATCTATGAATCATTTCTACCAAATGACGACCAAACCACAGTGCAACTGCTAATGAATGCTCGGACCTCTGACCAAAACAATGGTGCTAAAAAATTATTCATGAAAGTGACCATCAAAGTTTCATGAGAGTGATACTTCTTGCATAATTATGCTGAAACAATGATAACATCAAAGTTTCATCAAAGTTTAATGCTCGGACCTCTAGGAGGCCTTGGCCACCTTCTATAGCGAAACGGTCTATGCAGTTTGTGCCTGAAGAGCGGCCACTGCTTCCAACAGAGGATTTAGTTGGTTATATAGTTGCCTGTGAAGGGTCAGAGTTGGGTGCATCCCCCTATCTGCCTTGAGCGATGACAACTGTGAAAGATTTTATCTGCTTGATCAAATGTTGGAGCATGTTTCGCATCTCCACCATCTATACGTCACGGGAGACTTAGGAGGTGACCCTTGAGCAACGACAACTGTGAGAGCTTCTACCTACTTGGTCATATGTTGGAGCGTGGTTCGCATTGCCACCATTTGTCCATCACAGGAGACTTAGGACATGACCCTTGAGCAATGTCGAGTGTTGGAGCTAGACTTCATCTATAGGAGCTTTCATCTTGATCTCCTTGGGAAGTCGGTGAGATTTTGCATATTACTAACCATGTTTGCGAGGTCTCAATGAAAGCATTAGAGATAACATAAGAATGTAGAGTCCCAATAATGCACAACAGTCAAACTTGTAAGAGAGCGCAAAGGAGGGGAAAGAAAATTTAGAGAGCAAGGGAGAACAAAAATTACAAAGAGAATTGCAAAATAGTAAAAACATAGAAGATTTAGGTAGTTAAAAGAGATCCTCCCGCTTCCTCTGGGTGGGCTATTCCAAAAGCTTCACTATATAAGATAGGGTTGTCAGAAGCTATTATAAAGAATGTAACTAGTGGAGGCCCTATGGGAAGAAGTCTTGCTAGAAGTCCCTTTTGTAGTATAGCAAGTCCCAACATTTATAATCGTGATAGAGAAAGTAGTTCTCGCCAAGAGCTGGTTGTCAGATCGAATGGTCTTTTTTGGAGGGCTAGGATGTAGCCACTTGGAGCATGGATAGTGTTATCAGAGTAGTCGATAAGATAATCGCTAATATCTGGTGCAACATTAGTAATGGCCAGCAGTGTGGAGCAGTGACTAACCTACTGTACTAGGTCTGGGTGCTTTCCTGGAGTAGTGGACGTGTCGGCGTGGTGCTACAGAGTGGCCAGAGTGTGGCCGTGGAGTAGCCAAGATGGAGGTCGTGGTTGTAGTGTGTTGTATTGCATAGGACATGAAAGTGTGGGCCTAACAAGAATGGGGGAGACTGCTACGGGGTATTTCCTTTGGCTCCGAATATTGAGGAAATCAGAAGAAGCTTTGATCGATCCAACCTACCATGTAGCATGAACAATTGGTGAGAAACACCATGGCCTTTGTACCATAGATGGGACTTGACTGGCTCACGGCTAACCTTTCACTCCCTTCGACAGTGGCGGGGAACATCGTTCTTCCCCCAATGCCATAGGTTCTCCCTCCGCCGGTTGTCACTAATATAGCTCCTCTAGTGTAACATGTCTCATTAACCACAATACATTTGTTACCATATGAGCATGTAGCTCCTTCGCTAATCGTGACGGTCATTTCTCTGAATCAGGCGATCCTTGTTTCTCTAAAGTGAGAGAACCCTGCTCCCCCAACGCTTCCCTTTCTTCAACTGCAAGCAAAACTACTGCCCGTTCCACTTATATCGTCGAGTTATGTGTCGTCGGGACCTCCTCGCTAACAAGCATTTCTCACATCTCCGCAGTATGGCGAAGTTTTATAGCAATGTTTGGATTCCCCCATGAGGTTTGCTGATTCTTCTGCTTACACTCTTGGCTAAGGAATTTCTCCCTAAGGCTAGAGCCAAAATGAAATTCCTCAAATTTTTGATGTTCAAGGTTATCCTCGCACCCAATAATATGACCCTGGCGTTGAAGAGTTTTCCTCATACCCAAATGACAATGCCCCAAGCATCCAGGGAATGGAAAAGGATTTCTAGAGGCTAGATGATTTAACTAAAGGCATAGACCATAGGGAACCCCTGTGCAATTAGAATCCACTACTATGATGTTATACCATTTAGGCTAAAGAACACAACTGCCACTTATAAACGGATGGTAAACATTGTTTTTAAGAAATAGAAAGACACACTGACAACATAATCGTCAAGAGCACATCGCATCTTCAACACTTGTTAGACCTCCAGAAAACATTTGACATCTTAATAAAGTCCGAGATGAAGTTGAACCCTACAAAGTGCAAGTTCACAACCTCTTATAGCAATTTATGAGATACTTAGTATTCAGTCAAGACATCGAGGCCAAATTAGTCAAAATCTCAACAATCCTGAACATGTTGTCCCCAAAGAACTATAATGACTCACCGGGTGAGTGGCTAGCATGAGTCACTCTAGATCAAAATCTAGAGAACAATGTCTCCTTATCTTCAAGGCCTTACAAGAGCAAAGGTCTACTAAATGAACACAGAAGGGTGACGAAGCCTTCATCTCCTTCAAAACATAACTCAAATCTCCACCAGTGCTCAGCACTCTCGTGCAAGGCAAACCACTCTACATTTATCTAAGGACTTCAAACACTACCACTTTCACCGTCCTCACCTAGAAAGAAATGGAAATACAACACTTGGTGGTTTATGTAGGTGAGCTTGTTTTCTTTTGAAAGCTATAAGTGAGTTTCTCTTTTATGTAGATAGTTATATAATTGGAAGTGAATTTTTTGACATTTATATATGGAAATAACATTTTATATTTATATATGGAAATTATGTGTATATATATTTGGACATAAATATGTCAAAAATAATGTATATGTGAGGCTGTAATTTATAACATGCATAATGTGCGTTTTGAAAATATGATATTTGTACATATTTGGATGTGACATATATATATATATATAATTTTAGTTCACTTTGATTATTAGTTTATTAAATCTTCAAGTGAGATTCTAAAATTTATTTGATCAATTATTATTGTTCATAGCACGTACTTTATTTGTTAGATGTGTTTGTGACAATCCTTCCGCCATCACAAACAAAAAAAAAGAAGAAAAGTCTAGGCTTAAGGCCCTAATGAATGAACATACGATTAGGGTTCGACATCAACTCCACTACTGCAAGGGAAGAATTCTCTAAGAAGCGCAAAAGTAGGTACCTAAGTCAGTGCCAACTTCTACTTAAGTCTAGTGTTGTGAGATGTGGATCTTTCTTCCCAAGTCATTTTCCATTAGAGAAACAACGAGCATGACTGAAGTGACTATATAACAATTGAGGTGAAATGAGATCAGAAACAATGAATCTCTTTATAATAACCAATTCCTTTTGCTGGTTCATTATTACAGGTATTTCTTACAAAGGATTGGACTAATAATGTATACAATACTTGAATTATCAATGTCGATGCTATATAGTTGGTTGCCATCATTCAAAGACTATGAGAGTAATAGGAGCATCTGTAATTTGTATGTGAGGAACTATATCTCATGCGATCAACATCAAATCGACAGGAAATATATAATACCATAATGATATATGAAGTGCAAGACAAAACTGAATCCAATAGGACCTAAATGAATGTTGAAATAAAATACCCTAATCTGATTGTGCTCTATACCAATTTGACAAAACTAATATGATTTTATATATGAACTCGAGATCAACAATTTTAACGATATAATATTTTCAAACAAAAGCAAGCATTTCTTAAATTTAAATATGCAATAATTTAAAGAATCTAATTCCGCAAATTAACAAATTTAAAATTCAAATTCAATCAGAACAACAAAATAAGATATTATCAAATTTTACTAGGGATAATTTAAATTTCAGTAAATCAGACAAAAGATTTCATAAACCAAATTGAGTTCTTTTAGAATTCAAAATCCAGTGTTAATTGTCTTAAATAATAGCGGGTTTCTCAATTAGAGAAATTGAACAAGCTAATTGACTGATAATACCCAAATGAAATCAATTAACAAACGATAATTTAAAATCGGATAAGAACTTTTACCTAACTCAAAAAATAGAGGCAAATCAGAGCAAGTCAGTAAAGGATTGAACGCTACAACATAAACAAAGCTTGGCTTTTTGTGATCTGCCACTGAAGCATTATTGGGGTACTGTAACATAATGCTATAATACAACAACAATTGACCTACTCGCATAGAATGTGGTGGCTGATCTTCCTCACGAAGAAAGCTGCATTCATAGATTAACAAGAAGGTTGCAGTCTTCATAGGGACAGAAAAGGTCCTCAATGGATGTAAATCCTCCTAGGTGCTGGTCTCATTGAAAGAAGCGGTTTCACTCACAATGACGGAAGATTACCATGGGTCGTTCACATGAAGTGGCAGAGAATTCATCTTACAGTGGCGGCAATGACCAAGTAACAACATTGACAATAAAAAGCTAATGACAACAATTGAGGGTTGCTCAAAGATGAGGAATATCCTTGCAGCTTGGCAGCCAGGGCTTTCAGGGAGATTTTTCCTCCCACATTGACCACATCCAGAATTAGATTTAACTCAAACACAAGTTTTTCATCCATTCAAGTTAATCTCAATGTTCAAGTACAAACACTATTTAAATAGTTACTAATCCTTATATAAAATAGAATAACAGATGTGTGAATAAATAAACTTACTATATAAATAAAATAAATAAATAAAAAGATTTAACGAATTTAAATCTTGAACAAAATTTAAATATTTAAATAATAAAACAATATATTCAAACATTTTGGTACACAATCTGATCAGTCATCAAGATTCCCAATCATTTAGCCTATGTTTCTCTAACAATTTACCTAGCCTCCTTATAAATTTGGTACTTTTCATAAGCCTCACTTTGAATACATTTTGGTGCTAGGCTTTGGTGGAAGTAAAAGTCATTAATCAGGAAAATTGAGGCACTTAAGAAGCCTATACAGATTCAAAAAGATCTTAAAACATTGTTACAGAGGCCAAGTTCACCAATTAACAAAAATGGCTTACCTTCAAAGCAGCCAAGAATTCAAAGGTATTGTAACACCGGATATACAAGAAGCGTCTCATGCAAGACACAAATAGTTCCTCTTCTGTAAAATTAGCATGTGACAACACGAATTTATTCTCTGGAGAGAGTGTTGATAAGTTTCATTTTTTTTACCATAACCTGTGCCTACAATGAAACAAGTTAAACAGAAATTTGACATGTTCCTAGTTTATTTCAAAAATAAAAAAACAGAGATTGGATACTTGTAGTCAATCTACATGTTAGAGTCTGTATATGACAACAACAAAAAGATATTCATGCATTTCATAAGTTGAATTCACTGCAAAGAAAAATTCACAAGAGCATTTTGTATTGGTACCCCATCAGTCAAATATCCAACAGCATGGCCAGGTCTGAAAATGTAAACAATCAACCAAATTTAATTGTGCTTACCAAAAAAAAAAGCTAGCTTGTAAAAGGTAAATCTTATTTTTTACTAAAGACTTAGCCTTGAAAAAGAAGATAGGGACAAAACTGATCAGAAAGTGGTCACCCAGTGCTTGGTCATTTGCAATATGAGGCAAACGATAATTACAATACGAACAAACAAGAAGCAGCAATATCTAGCAAGTCTACTCCCAGAAAACAAATGAAAAATGAGCAAGACACCATACACAATTTGAGATGGTTGAGAACAGTCATCAAGTAACTTAGTGGTTCAAAAATCTATTTATTTTCAATCATTTATTTTGGTCATGCCAAATTTTAACCAGCAACAATAGCCACATGCAAGCCAAAGCGTAAAAGACATCAACAACAAAGTGCACCACAAAGTGAAAGCTTATACATGGTGACAATCTCAACCATCCACGTGTTCGTCTTGTTTGAGTTGGCTCTTTAGAAGCCCAAGTCAAAGTGTCAAGCCAAGTCCAATCCAAGTATGATCCAGATACACCATATCACCTGGATCTTGGAGTATCCCACTTTGTTTACCCATGGGCTCACCTTGCTTTCTCGCAGTTCAACCAGCATCTCACAAGAAGATTTCAACTAAAGATCTCCTTAGTCACAATCATTCAGTTCGATGGCTCCCCCAGCTTATACAAGTCCTTATTCTAATTCAACCCAAGGCCAACCAAGAGCATTGAATATAATTCAACTAACAAGTAGTTAACCAACATGTCATTATTGCCCAATCCCCCTCCATATAGCAGTTGTGGGAACGTGGGAGCTGTCACACTATTAGTAGGCAGATATCCTAATGGCTTGCTGACACCACATCAATGATTCTAGCATTCACAATGATGCTTCTCATGCCAATATATATAAGAAATTTCATTTATTAGAGAAGATCCTTCTCCCCACAGGTCTTGAAGCTTGCAACTACAAAGCCTAGATCGGGCTTCAAAATCTCTTCCCTTTCCACACTATAATAACACCTCCTGCTAAGGAAACTACTTATAATTGTCATCTTTACTTCCTTAGCTTGACTCATGGATGCAGGAAAACATCTCTGAACTACGCAAATCCATATGTTCTCTGTGCTTATGTGATTTCCCTTTTGCTCCCTTTTCTCTTGTTTTTATAGGGTAAAAACTATGGACCAATCAATACCTACTAAGACCATTCTCGTCTTATTCAAACATGCTATTCCCCAGACAAATTTCTCCATCAAAATTATTTTGGTGCTCTTATGCAAGACTAAGAAGAAGAAGACTAGAGCTCCTAGCAATGCACCTTCTCCAAGCCTTGGGCTTCACCACAAATAAGCAACCGCCTAACATGGTAAGACCACGACTAATGTTTCAACTGCTTCTTCACGCGAGCAGTAGGTCACCCAGCTTTGCGAGATGATGATGGATCTCAATCAAGATGTGGAAGAGATGGCTATATTACAGACCACTATCCTAAAAGAACTACGGGCCATTGACCTAGAGCATAAGAGGCCAATTCAAGAAGTCCCACCGCCGAATCAACCATCTTCGTCAGTACTTTTTCTATGAGTTCCTGCTGTGTCTCAACCCCCATGGAGGCCAGAATGTCGTCCATCTTTGGGATGGCTTGCTTAACTCCATCTCCTTCAATACAACAAACACTCGAAAACCAAGCACTATAGCATTCAGTGAGTCCTCAAGCAACCATTGCACTCCACTAAAGCACTCAACATTAGACCATCGAGCACCTCCTCAACTAGATGCGTCACCAAGCCCACCACTCACAGCCTCGTAGAGACAGTAATGCGTCCAGTTACCCCAATTACAAATTCAAGCTGCTGAGTTAGTTATATCTGTTGGTCAGCACCATCGCCCCCATGCAAGACAACATTTCCAACTGAGGTAGGAGAAGCCCTAGTCCATCAACAAATTATTCTAGCTAATATTCCACGACTCATCTCCCTCAAGGCATACCACACGCAAAAGGAAGCCTATTTTTCCCGAGGAGGATACTCCCCACAATGATCCCACAAAACCTTTTTGGGACTGCCGATCTCAACGCATCTCTCTCTGACGTAATTACACCTGCGCCAATACCGAACAACCACACCCCCCCCCCCCTGTTTTAAGTATTATAATGGTAAGACAAACCGTAGAGAATATATCCAAGGATTTAAAATATCATTTTTTTACATCTGCCTAAACAACGACGTCAAATGCCATGAATTTCAATTTCAAAGTAGCAGCCTTCACATGGTACATGAATTCCACCATGGCTTCATCTACTCGTACAACCACCTCAAATGGAAGTTCCTATGTCATTTCCTAAGGATTGTGAAGATGGAAATTTCAGATATCTCTTAGGAAAATCCCAAACAAAAATAAGGCAAAATACTAGAAGCTACACTAATCATTTAGTTGGCATGACATTCGGTTAAAAGACATAGACCCAAAGGTAACCATCTTATAGCAAAGGTTTGAAGCCAAGCCCCCTCAGGAACATATTCAATCTCTTGAAGCCCAATACGTATATGGAACCAATGGCTTGCATCGAACAACATGTCCAAGTTGAAGATGCTCAAATAGCCACTAAAGAAAAAAACCAAAAAATGAAAAGAAGTGGAAAGATGAAAGAAAGTATTCTCCCTCCTCCAAATACAAGTCACAGAACAAAAATCCCAATCGCGAGAAGAGAAGTACACGTGGGTCTCCTCCATCATTTGCATCTTGCTGCAAGTTTAGTAGGCCTATTCAAGAGGTACATGCAACAATATATAAGCAGCCTTATAGATCCTCCCAAAAGAGAGCCAAATCCACCGAACAATGCTAATCCCAACAAATGCTTCCTATTATGGCCTATTTAGGAGGTCTATGCTGCAGCATATAAGCAGGTCTTATAGATATAAGGAGCTCGTATAACAATTATTTGATGGAAAAAGTTTAAAAAAACTTTAACTCTAAAGTAATAACGGTAACTAATATCAAAAAAATAAAGTAGTAAGGGTAACTAAATTTAACATGTTTAGATTATTTAAAAATTTTGAGTAATATACATATGATAAATCACTCCAAAATTATATATAAAACTTAGCTATAGTATAATTAGTATAAGAGTTCCTTTATAATGAACAAAGACAATATTTGAAACATGCAACCAAAACGAGTAGTCCAATCCTCTGCAACGGAAGTGACAATTGGCCCTCACAAGCAGTGGGAAGAGGACCAAACAATCCGATGGCAGGAATTAGATGATAAAAATAAATGGACAGATATGCCCAAAACAGACAATCCAATCATATTTTAGACAGTCCAACGGTTAGTCATCAAGAGTGATCGGACGGTCCATTTGAGTCAACCAAACAATCTGATACTGACGCAATTTAAAAATTAGTTGTTTTAACATATTTTTGGCTCAATTTGAATTAACTTTGTCCTCTATGGCCATAAGAGTTAGAAGTACCTATAAATACCCTCCACGCACTCAAGTCGACACTCTTACACAATTAGACACTTCAAAAAACATGAGCCTTTGACTTGAAGTTCAATTTGAAGAGATATCCTCTCTGATTTCAAATGCTGATTCAAGAAAAGAAAGAGATAAGTTTGAGACAAGTTTTCCTTCAATTCTACTCCTATAATTCCTAATTGCAGTGCTTCTTGTAAAAGATTTTTCTTTATTTTTTTTTAACTAAGATCATAGAGTTGATGTTAGTGGATGCCTAATCCTAGCCTATAGGATTGTTTTGCTGGTAGATATTGCCCTCTACGAGAAGAGATCACATATT
This sequence comes from Apostasia ramifera, assembly GCA_019297695.1. Taxonomy (NCBI): domain Eukaryota; kingdom Viridiplantae; phylum Streptophyta; class Magnoliopsida; order Asparagales; family Orchidaceae; genus Apostasia; species Apostasia ramifera. Next base: position 437,069 of record JAEMOT010004279.1, read on the forward strand.
AGGGTTGATTTTGCTCTATATAAGGAAAGATTATTGTTGTGAAAGGCTACTCCGCCTGCAGTTTGTGAATTCTCACATTATCATATATTCCGACTTGTTTTGTAAAACGCACAATTATTTTTCAAAAATGAGAAAGAACACCCAAATCACCCCTCTCTTGGGTAATCCTAGGGATTTTTCAAGACACACATAAGAACATCATGCTGTATTACTAAAAGGCCAGCATCAGCAAAACTTCAGGATTACCAAGTCAGAAGATTCCTTTGTAAAAGACAAAAAAAAAGAAGCGTTACCGTAGACGCGCATTATACGATGCTTCAGCGCTTGGGAGAGACGAAGGACGTCAAAACGACAGTCGAGATCAAAGTAAGCCACCAGCCGCTCCAGGCCACCGAAATGAACTCCATTCCATTCCTTCGGAAGAATGCAGTGGATGGCGGCCTATCCAGAGATGAATCCAGATGAAAAGACGCGAAGTGAAGGAAAACAGCGGAAACGCAGAAAGGTTAGGGCTGCCTGCAAGAGGATCTCTGTTTTTGCTGACTGTGAGGATCCAGTGATCTCGACGACATTGCCTGCGCGGATGTGGATGCGGTGGAGAGGAGGAATGAGGAGGGCAGGCCGTTCCGTCTCCAACCTCGCTAGCATCTCCGCTGCGCTCTCGTCTCCTTCGATCCAGGTTCTCGGGTCCGCCATACCTGTAGGCACCGCTGAACCTCACGCTCGTTCATATATACATCGATTTTTGAACTTTTTTTAAATTTTTTTGAACTCAAATAAAACAATTCCTTTCACCATAATTCACAAAATCAAAATGTTTTTGTCTTTTTTTTTTTATCAAGGCTAAAATCAAAATCAAAATTAAAATTAAGATATTTTAAAAATAATAATAATAATAAATAAATAATTTCTTTTAATTATTTTATACAAATTTTAATATAAAAAAATATTATTTTATTTTATATACTTAATAATTTTTAATAAAAATATCAATTTTATTTGACATCCTATACCAAAATACTAAAATCGAGTATTTTGATTTAGAATGTGAAATAAATTTAATATTCTTATTGAAAATTATTGAGTATGTGAAATAAATAATATTTTTTTATATTAAAATTTGTGTAAAATAATTAAAATAATTTATTTATTATTATTATTATTATTTTTTAAACTAGTACTATTTTGCATCTCACGCCAAACATTTCTAAGCTACTAGGTTAAGAGAAGCTCTACAGTTCAAATTTTTTAGTTCTAGCTAATTAGTTAGGAGAAATTATTGCGCGCAGGGAGCATTCCACCAATCAAGCGGCACCACACAGAGTAAGTGGGCCACACTGCATGCAGAATATCATAAATGATGTTAAATTCACGTACAATGGAAGGGCCGTTCAATTGGTCAACCGGACCATCTTATCAGTCAATCAGATGGTTCATTCGACTGCCAAAAAAGCATGTATTAAAAGTAGATATAAGTCTAAAAAAATAGTTATAGTTTAAGATTAGTTAAGTTTTAATTAAAGTAGAATATGAGTATATATGATACTTACTATTCTAGATATATATCTACCTTATTTTGATGCTATACCTACTTTATGGGCCTATATCTATTTTTAATGTTTACTTTTCTGGCAATCGTACGAACCATCTGATCGGCAGACCAGATGGTCTGGTCTGCTAACAAGACTGTCCAATCGGCAAATCAAATGAACCGTCCAACTGAATGTGAGTTAACGTCGTCAACGACATTCTGCGCGCAATGAGCCAGCACACTCTGCATGGCGCTGCTTGATTGGCTAGCGAACCATTAACGTGAATCACTCGTCGCACGCAATAATTTTTCATTCAAGTTGGCATAAAATATTTTATAAATTAAAATAATTTTTAAAAAATATAAATAAATTTTATTGAGTTTTAAACATGAATCAATCATAATCATGAACTTTGAGTTAAGTTCAATCTGAATCAATACGATCCGGCCATATCTCTACTCAAGTAGATAAAAATTACTAACTTTAAAATTTGGCTTCTGAATTGGCTCAATAAACTCGCATTAAACTCAATCTAAGCTATTAGCCCAATAGCTTGTCGAAGGTTAATTGGTCAATAAGGTTACCAAATAAATTTCAAAGCCAAAATTCTTTCAAAATTGGTAGGGTATGGGTGGCAATTTTATACGAAAATCAAAACTCGATTGGAACTCCTTTGTATCTTCCTTGATCGAAAATTTACTTGATTTTCTTTTAGCTCGAAGTCTGCTTACTTCAAAAAAAACAATTCAACACGTATAATCAACTCGATATGTTTAGAAACGCATGCATTTAAAATTTTTTACTGGTAATTAAGAAATCTATACATATAAATATGTTATAATATGTTTATGATATCCCCGTCGCCACTAACTTGACAACACGAATTAATCAAAGTCGGATCATAGGAAATCGAGTATTTGGTTAACTTACTTTCTCTATTCATTGTAAAAAAATATTCTTTACAATTAAATATAATAAAATATATATTACTAATTATTTTCTCTCTCTTCCCTAAGAGTGTTAATATGAATCAAAGATCAAAAATCGATCAAAAATTTAATCGATTTTCAATTTTCAAACCCACTTACACAAATAAAAATAATAATAGCATTAATATAATAAATTTAATACTAATAAAAACAAAATTAAAATAAATTTAATTTATAATATTCTGCCATTCAACTACCCACAACTTTTCTTGTGCTTAATATGTCATTCAATATAAGTAAAAATTAAAAATTATTTCTAATAAAAATATAATTTTACTTGTAGCTGAATTTAAATAAATTTTAATTTATACTATTTTATTTAAATTTCAAATAAATTCTTATTTTAGATAAAAAAATATGTGATGTTATAATATTGACTGAAAGATATAAGATTTGACAGATATATATAATTTAAATATAAATTTATAATATTATATTTTAATATATTTAATATATAATGAATATATTTATAACAAAAATATAATTTATTATTAGGCTTAATTTTATTCTTAATTTAGTTTGAAATTAAACTCAAATTAAATTATGCTCAAAATAAAATATTTAAAATTTATGTTAAACTCATTTTGCTCCAAATTAAACTTTCAATTAGATTCTGAGATGTTATACAAATTCCTATATATTCATTGACTTTCTATGGTGATTAACTAACCCCTTTTTTTTTTTGCATTTATATCAAATTAACCAAGTTCTTTTTAGTAGCATTACCATTAATTTTCATTGAATTTTGGGAATTTCTAATTTAAACTTTAGTTGAGAATTTTGTATTATTAGTGCAATATATTTTTTATTCATGTCTAAATAACTAATGGTTGAAATATTAAAATTTAAATTTGACTGCTTCTAATATTTATTTAAAAACATTTACATACATAATACTTTATATCACTTTATTTACATATCAAATACTTTTTTTTAAAAATTACACACCACACATCTAAAAATTACATATTAACACTTTTTCTAAAGCTGCAGTGTAATTTTTTAAAAATAGGTGTGATACACATAATTATAGTAATATGAAATGTTATATAGGTAATTATTCGATTTATTTATTATATTTTCTTTTGTTATTTATAATACATCATAATTTATGTTTTCATCTCTATATATGATAACGTCAAATGATAACAACTTTATAAGAGTTAAAACTTAATTTACAATCTCAAAAAGAAAATTTTCTTCGTGTTACGCTAATTTATATAGTCTTAATTTACACATAATTATAGTCTTAATTTGTATTTTGTATCAAAGTAAATATTGAGTAATATTTTTACTAAAACTAAGTTTATATGTCAACTTATTTCTTATAATTTAATCACTTTTTATTTTTGAACTCGAGTTTCTCGATATATCACTTCCTTCCTTGTAGAATAGTTCTTAACGACTACCTGCTGATCATCATATTTCAGAATAAATCAATTTCACTCTCCCCTAAATTAATGATGCATTTTAAATTTAATAATTTAAAAATTTAAAATTTGAATGGATATCTTCTTCCTATATTAACTAATTTAGAGAAATTTTAAAATATAAGGGACGTTTCATTCGTTGTTATTTTTATGTAATTTTTTAATTAATAATTTTATAATTTTATAAAAAATTATTTATAAATATCACTAAATTAAATAATTATTTTTTCTAAATAATATAACATAATATTATGATAATATTGAACTAAATATTTTTTAAAATTAAAAATTAAAATGTATAAATTTTTTAAAATTGACTGATTTAAATTTATATATAGTTTAAAATAAATTAAGTGATTTAAAATTTTTAT
>JAEMOT010004280.1:3141-20207 GCA_019297695.1 Apostasia ramifera
CCAAAAGAAAAAAACTCAAGTAAAAACCTTGGCAAATATGCACATGCTTACATAATAGTCCTAGAAAAGAAAACAATAAAAATTTCAGTGAGATCCATCTTTTCTCTGGACTTTAATTTGGACTCAATCCTCAAATGAGATAATGCAACCTGTTAACACACTAAACAAGAGGATTAGTCTTTAACAACTAAATTAATTGTTGTCATCAAAATCAAAGGGTTCAACAATAATTTATATGCACTATATATTATCCAACTTTCACAATCCACTTTTTACATCATAACCTCGATAATTTTATTTTAAGTCATCTCTTCTATTGATTAATTTATAATAATTTATAATAATTTCATTTTAAGTCATCAAACAGAGCTAGCGATTAATTTATAATAATTTATATGCACTATATATTATCCAACTTTCACAATCCACTTTTTACATCATAACCTCGATAATTTCATTTTAAGTCATCTCTTCTATTTGAATCAAATTTTTATAATAATTCAGTAATCACCAATAAAAATAATTATAATATCTTCAAAGATATTTTAATCTAAATTAATAAAGATCATTAAATCTTCACATATAATTTGTGAAACCTCAATCAAAGTTGGATGAGAGTATGATTAGAGCTAATAATATAACTATAATTCACATTTGAGCTTCATATTAAAATGAATCAATTTGAATCATAATCAATTCTAAATTTTACATTTTTATCGCTCTACGATTATAAAAATATCACCACTCTTCTAATCAAATCATCTATCAATAAATCTATTTAGCTTAAATTTTAAACTCTAAATTATCAAAAATTAATTAAATCATCAATCCTTACTATCTCATAGCATTTAAAATCAATTTCATAAGTCCAATTCTTCTAAATATAATAACTAATACCACTGCTAAAGTAACTCAATTGTTTGGACTTCTAATAGCAAAATATATATTTCTAGGCTAATTAATAAAAATATTACATAAATATAATAAACAATCAAATAATCTAATAATCTCCAAATTCATATTTAATAAGAATCATTTAACAAAAAAAAAATCTCCATTTAATCTACATGTGATGATGAGCTCTTTCAAATACAAATTTTTATGCCAAGATCCTCTACAAAATCTCATACAAAATAAACTTTTTAAAAAAAGATTTCTAATATAAGTTGTAGTATAATATGTCCTCTATCTTCATAAAAAGTTTTATATCAATTCGAATTCATTTAGTACACCAAATCCCCCATGAACTAAACTCGATCAGAAAATCTGAATTTCTGTCAGAGTTTACTAATGACATCGAAACTATACTGTTTATTCGAAATCCGAGATCATTTGATAGCCTAAATTAATGCTATAAAGCTCAGATCTAAAACAGAAATATTTCAGCAATATACAATCATGCGTATATCTAAATAAATTTATCTAATAAGATAATTTAAGCCCATAAATATGAAAAAATTATCAGCAATGTAATAAAATAAAATTTTACAAATAATTAAATATTAAATTTATTCAATCCTTATCAAATTATTATAAATCAAATTATGTGAATTCTTATTTTTGATTAATTTAAACCCTAATAGTTAGAAAAATCTCCTACCTCAATATCTTCTTTTTTTTCTCCTTTTCCTCTTGCCTTTTCATCTGAATTTTTGAAATCCTTCTTCCGTGGTTGCCGATTGAAAGGAGAAAGGTTGTGATGCCTCGAATCTCTAATTCTCTCTTTCTTTTCTCTTTCTCCTCTCTTTTCTCTCTCCCTCACCCTTTCTCACCCTCTCCTCTCTCTTTTCTTTTTCTCTCTCTCCTTTTCTCATTTTCGGCCAAGGAGGGGGCTAGGGCCGGCGGTTACGAATCGGGAGAGAGGGATGAATCGATGTGTAAGAGAAGAGAAATATTATTTTCTCTAATAACTCAATCTAAGGGCAAATCTGGTATTTCTTCCAAGGCTAAAATTAAGGGATAATTAAATCTCATAAATTTAAAATTTAAATAATAATAACAAATCATCCTTTGACCCATAACCATATCCCTTAAATATCTCCAATTTTGATAAATATCCTCATGAGAGTTTTAAATCAATAAATATTCAAATAAATTATGAGATTTTAAATGAATTCGAATTTAAATCAAGAAAATAATTTTCTAATATTTCTCTTAATATTTTCAAATAAATACTAGATCTTACAAAAACTTATTTATACATTCAATATTTCTTTTATCATTCTTTTTTGGTCATTTTTGGAGATCAAATAAATCAAAGGTATCATCCAAAATTTTTTCTATATTTTGTACATACAATTCTAATTTTCTATATAATATTATTTATCACCTAAATTTATACATACAATTCTAATTTATAATATACATCAAAATCTAAATTTTCGAGATGTTACACCGTGTCATTCGAATTAGTTTAAATTTTTGGGATAGTTAGTAACCACAGAAATTCTAGGACGTTACACAACAAGTCCTTGATTCTTTTTTTTCTTTTTAGGATTTGTGGATTCATCAAGATATACGTTAAATTTGACACCTTGTCTTCTAAATTATTTAACAAATTGCATGCATGATACACCTCTACCACGAAGTGCTAAAAAAAAGCCGATATTTCGCAATATAGTTTAGGTTATTAGATCTTGTTAGCACGGAAAGAAGAAGATGATCAAAAAGAACATTACAAAAACTATAAAAACTGACTTTCTATATTTAGAGCTGATCTTACGTAGTGAGATAAAAGACTTGATTGTTATTGTTGTTTCATGATAGGCGCTTATATATTTATCCAAGAATGAGGTTCACAAAAAAGGGATCAAATCAAATTCACGTCTTATTGAGAAATTGTATAAACCGATTTTTCAAAGTTTATAAAAGATTTTTCTATGCATGATGCGAGAAGCAAGGCTGTTAATTTCGCTCAAAAATCAATTTTGGATTGAATTGAGTTCAACTCCATCCAAATGAGCTAACTAACGAGCCATATTTGTGGCTTAAGATTTTTATCAATCAATGTTGAGTTGACATAGGATCGGATCGAGATGGCTCGAAATCAAGTCGATTAAAAAATAAAAGATATTATTTATGTATATTTGTGCATATAACTAGATTTAATACATTAGCATTTTGCAATAGTCTAATATAAGACTTCATTAGAATTTTCTTAACGAACTTCATTCAAACCATACTCATTATAGATTAATTTTCTTTATTTTTATTTTAAACATTAGATCACGACGAATAACCATAGTTTAAGCTGATTGAATGAACAAATATATTTATATATAAAATTGGGTGAAGAGGTCGAAAATTCATCGAAAGTCAAATAAACTTTGGCTCATATTGAGCTTAAATCAATAATAAATGAGCCAGATCTAACCAAAATTCAAATTAGATCGAACTCTTTTCATTCATTTTTTAAATTGAACTAAGATCAAATTGAAAGCTTTTAATTCGATCACGAGCCAAGATCAAATCGAAATCGGATTGTTAACAGCACTAGCAAGAAGAGAAGCTATTGCAAATGAATTAATGCACATATTTTCTCATACTTTTTAAAATAAATACATTTATTATAAAAATTACAAAGTATAATAATTAATTAATAAATACTAAAATTATTTAAAAGCTTTATTATTTCATATCATAATAATTCATGCTTATTGTGTCATAAAATAACAAGAAATTTTAGTTAATATTGACAGCTATCTAAGGATAAATAACAGGCTAATATTTCACCTGCTTATAGATAATGAAGTAAATATTAAATTTAAAAAATCACAAATTCACCTGTTTTGGGAAGTCAAATTTGACCTCTTTTATGGATAATTAAAGATAAGTTAAACTTAAAAAGCTAATATTTGGAGGTTAAAATTGAAAAATCAAAATTTGAGACACTTATAGCATCGTCTTTTATAGTATAGTATAAGATTAGATTGACCACATATAGATGATAGTAATATTTGCTTCAATATTAATTTTCTCTTTCGCATTTTCTCGGGTGAATCAAATGCTTCAATATTGTCATCGCACTTTCTGTGTTGAGCGTCATAGTTGATTACTCAAATACCTCAAAAGTCGTTGAAATCATATGCCTAAGAGAAAGAAATCACTGAGGTAAAGTGCGGCTCGTGGCAGGCTTCTAGGCCGAATAATGAGTGGTGAGAGAGGCACATAAATGAATCATCCCACATTGGAAATGGAAGGAGATCTTGAGTTGTATAAGTAGATAACGTGATCTCAAATGCTAGAGGTGCTTTTCGGAACAAAATCGTGAGGCTAATGATAGAAAACTTTATAGTTGAGCGTACATGGGCTGGAGTAGTACTGAGATGGGTGACCTCTTGGAAGTGCTCAAGTCACACAATTTTTCGAAAGCCAAAGCGAACAATAACTTACAATTATTTACATTGATGGTCCAGTAAATCATAATATTATTCAATTATAATTAGTGAATATTTCTTTCAAAAACTTAAAAAAAGCCTTATTTGACCCGAGGACTAAAATTAAGACTAAATTAGTACTACTTTAAAAAATAATAATAATAATAATAAATTAATTTTTTAAATTATTCTTCACAAATTTTAATATAAAAAAATATTATTTTACTTCACATACTCAATAATTTTTAATAAAAATATCATAACCTAAAATACTCAATCGAATATTTTGGTTTAGGATGTGAAATAAAGTAGATATTTTTATTAAAAATTATTGAGTACGTGAAGTAAAATAATATTTTTTAATATTAAAAACTTGTGTAGAATAATTAAAAAAATATTATTTATTATTATTATTATTATTATTATTTTTAAATTATTATTATTTTAGTTATGATTTTAATCCTCTTGTCAAACAGGTAGGCCTGTCAATGGATCGGATCATGACCCGATCCGATCCGAGTTCCAATCCGATTAAATCCTTAAATGATTTTTTTTTTAACCCGTCAATCCGCCCCATTTACTGATCCGATCCATCTACAAATAAATGGATCGGATATGAATTACCATTGACCCGACTCATTTAAAATCCGATCCGTTTATGTAATCTAATTTGTAGTTCATACAAGGATATATTATAGCTAATAATCTTCTTATTGAAAGGCTCAAGTAAAGAGCGTTATTATAATTAATTAATAAAATATTCTTATATATAATATTAGTAGATTATAGTTTATAGTGCTCAGTTTATATTTCACAATATATATATATATTACAAATACTGATTTTTATATTAAAATATTTAATTAATTCATAAAAATATAATATTCTTTTCTTATTTTATTTTTAATAAATTTAATATTATTTTAAATTTAATTATAAAAATTACTTAAAAATAAATACTTTTATTGTAAATAGATTAAATCCGAAAATCCGAGTTCCGAACCGATTCGATTTCTGACCCGAGATGATATGGATCGACCATGACCCGATCCGATGTATAACCTGATCCAACATATATGGATTTGGATCCGGGTTGGAGTCAACCCGATCCGAATCCGATCCGAATCCGATCCGTATCCGATCCGAATCCGATCTGAATCCGATCCGTATCCGATCCGAATTCGATCCGTATCCGATCCGTATCCGATCCGTATCCGATCCGTATCCGATCCGAATCCGATCCGTATCCGATCTGTATCCGATCCGAATCCGATCCGTATCCGATCTGTATCCGATCCGTATCCGATTCGAATCTGATCCGTATCCGATCTGTATTCAATTCGTTGACAGGCCTACAAACAAGACCTAAATATGTTGTATTTTGCAGGTTTGAGAAATTAAATTGTAAAATAAAATATAAAAGATTATATATATATATATATATATATGTGTTATTGGAGAAAAATGTAAATAATTTTATTTTATAATAAATATTTAATAAGGATAGTTGTACTGAAAATTTGACATGTAAATCAGGTTATGGAAAATAATGAAATTGTCACATGGAGTTGCATATTAAAAATTTAAATTATCTAATTTATTATTTAAGTTTAGTAATTTAAATGATTAATTTAATGTCGAATTGAATCGGTTAATATCACTGAGTCAGAAAAAAATTCATTTATTTATTAAATTTCACGGTTTCGGTGGCGCATGTTAGCAATTGCGCCCTCCTCCGAGTCTCCGACATGAATAAGCTCACAAGGAATGGTAGGCATGGCCACATAGGGCTCCTCTGGCTTCAGTGTTGGCGGTGAAGCAGCTACCATTGGCCTCCATCGGCCTGCTGGCTTCGGATCGCACTCCATTTTTTCTGGTACTCTTTGCCGTTGCCCTCTTTCACCCCTCCTTTCTGCTGCCCAATCGCTTCCTCTAGGGTTTACCTGCCCTCTACTCGCTTGCAAGTAGAGCTGCTGACGTCGTTGGAGTTTTGGAGCAGGAAACGAAGCTGCTTGACAAGGAACGAATCATGGATTCAGCCTCGAGATCCAGTAGGGTACTCGAGGACGACGATGACGACGACGAGGAGTTCGGCAAGGGAGACGGTTCTTCCCTGAAAGGTCGATCATTTTGTGTTCTCCAGCTCTCTCTCTCTTTTTCTGTCTTTCTCCTGGGCGATTCTATATAAATCTACTGTTTCTGATTTTAAACTTTTATTTTGCTCTACTGAATGATGGAACTTTTGCTGCAGGGCTGGCTGTGAAGTGTGGAGGGAGGAATAGTGATCACAAAGCCAACACACCACGGTCAAAGCACTCTGCCACGGAGCAGAGGCGCAGAAGTAAAATAAATGATAGGCAAGTTTCATGAAGAAATAATTTTCCCATTGTTTTGTTTCTCTTTTATGTCATGTATTTGTTTTTTTTGTATTCTTGTTTTTGATGACGGGCCTGTGTCAATATATCTCTGCATTGACCTCTCTTATTTGATTATGCCTTCTGATAACTTACATAGATGCATTTGGAGACACCCATATCAAGCTGCCCAAGATCAAGAAGCCTAGTTTATTGGGTGGAGCAGGGGAATTTATTAGCCAGTGTTCAGTAAAATAATTCAACAAACAGTGACTAAGGCTGGATTATTCAATACCGTTATGTGATGTTTTAATGGGTGGCTAGGGTTAGATAAATACATTTGGAGACACCCATATCAAGCCGCCAAAGATCAAGAAGCCTAGTTTATTGGGTGGAGCAGTGGAATTCATTAGGCTGTGTTCAGTAAAACAATTCAACAAGCAGAGACTAAGGCTGGATTATTCAATACCATTATGTGATGATTTAATAGGTGGCTAGGGTTAATTTTGAAACCAGTTAGGGAGGAAAGCGAGTGAGGATTAATTTGAAAGGTTGTCCAATTGAGGAAACAGTGAATTTATTGAGGGCTACTGCATTACAGTTAAATCCACCATTCAATAAATCATCCAATAAAAAGCACTGTATTGGAAATTCCTTGAAGGCATTTAATGCTATATTCATATTAAAAGGAGGAAGAAGAAGTTACACGTTGTAGGATGTGTGCCAATGCAATTGATTGAGATCAGCAAACTAAAGGGCAACTTATGAACTAGTGCAGTAGTCTTCAAAATAATGTTTTGATCGAACATTTACTGGCATTCACTTATTTCCATTAAAAAAAGTGAAGAAGGATGAACTTTTTTGAAACCTTACTTGCTCATATTAGGGCAAGTGGAACTCAATAAACAGAGCTAGGATCACATTTTTAGCAGGCCCTATAATTTCAAGGAACAACATTCCTATTGAAATTTAGATCAGTTTATTTAATGAAGTTTGATTTGAGTTCAATTGGAAGACCATTAAGAGGTTGAGATGTTTTGTGGATATCAGTTGGGTGGTATGATGTTGGATATTGGACGGATGGTATTGAAGTCGACATCGACTAGAGATGCAGTTGTAGGGAAGAAGCATAGCTTAATGGCGTGGCACTTGTAATGGAATAGTTAATGGGATGATGAGATAGTTGTGGATGGGACTAAAATTGGAATTGACGACACTGTGAGACACAAACTAGTTTATAGTAGCATGTTGATCAGGGTGGAAGCTTGTAGGCGAATGTGGAATAGTATCAAATGTTGGAGAAAATAGCATGATCAATGGCGTCGCAAGGACATAAATGGAGAAAAATGGGAAATTAGATGTTGAAGGAAAATGGTGTCAATGGTAGGTTGACTGTGGGATGTTTTCGGACAGTTGCTATGGTGTTGGGGTCAAAGTGTCTCCATTGGTAGATGCATTTGGAATAGAAATTTTAGATAGTTTTACATCAATCACAATCAATTTCAATGTTTGTTTTGCTTATGAAATACATGATTATAGACGATATAAAGAACAACTTGATTATTGTAAGTTGCAAGACATGGGTTTAGAATCTGGAAAAAATTTCTCCTAAACATGCTGAGCTCGCATTATTTTGGAAGTTGTGTGAGCCATAGCCGTTCATTCTTGTAATGCATAATTATGGGCAAAGAATCTGCAAAACCAAACTCTTTAATATGTGTAAGACTGCCATATTTTAAAAGTCATGAGCCATAGCCATATGTTTGGCTGCAGCACTTTAGGTAAGCCTAGCCATTGGACTGATTCCATTGGTTTTGGGTGCCATGAACTGATATAATCAGTCTCGACTAGTTCACCACCCAATCGGTTTCGTTTTGGCCTTATAACAATTACCTGTAGAACCACGCTAGAACTGAGAATCAACCACCATTTTTAGACCGATTTTAAACCAGTTGTTCATATTTAAAAGTCATCCGTCTTAGCTAGAGATTGTGTCTTGGTGGGAAAATAGAGATGAAGAAGGAATCAGGAAGCCGGAGCTCCATGTCATGAACCATCCGGTGACAATTAAGGCAACTTGCATGGAGGCAATGCTAGGGCCTCTTCCAAGCTGAAGGGTAAAGCGTTTAGTAGGAAAGAAGACAAACTAGGGTTGGCAGTTTCATTAGCTATAGTGCCACAACTAGTTACCATCACTTAGAGAAATGTTGCAAAGATGGGGGAGAATCTCTTAGCAACCTCAGACAAAGAAAATATGGATGAAGAAAAGGCCTTACTCACCAATCATCACGGGCCTTTTGACTCCAAATATTGTTCCATTGCCAATGTCTATAAATCAAGTGGCAGTGGAAACGAGAATGGAAGAGGAAGATGAAGACATTCAAAGGTAGAAAGATTTATATTTATGGAGAACTGCAGCTTTGAATGGAGACCATGGAGAGGCAGCTTAGAAGGGGCAAACAAACTTCCTTATATCCAAGGAACTCATCACAACAACTCTACAGCAGGAGGAGGAGGTCATAAAGCCTAGCCAAGAAAATCACTGTTCAAATTATGAGCGAATAGGAAAATGCCCCCTTGCGGGTTAAACTGTTTGGAAGAAGAACCCTCTTTGTTATTACAATAGAAGAAGCACACAAGAAATAGGACCAACTTCCAGGATTTAGAATGATGATATAGGTAAGGCTACTTCTTGTTGAACTTTGTGAGTGAAGAAGATAGAAATGTCATTTGGTGTGACCCTGGTTTCTTACAGGCCAATCTCTAGCCGTTGACAATTGGATACTAGCCTTTAGAAGGGAGCCGCCATAACTGTCACCCCATTTTTCTTGAGATTACTAGAATTCCTTTGGAATTTTGGGGGCATAAAACCCTAATGAGAATTGCATCCAAAGCAGGCACACAGGTACAATTTGACTTGGTAACAAGGAAAAGGCAAAAAGGAATATTTACGAGAACCTGTGTCTAGGTGGATCCAAGCAAGCCTGTGGATCAAAGATGGGTTTTACCAAAAAAATTGAATATGAAGGTCAGGCAAACCTGTATTTCAACTGTTGCTTTGTTGGTCACCAAAGCTCAAGCCCATATAGTAGAACCAACAAACTGAAAGAGAGTAGGACCACAAGGGACGCCAAAAATAAACTTAAGTCAAATGGAACCAACCTGGATGAGCATCCTAAATGCCAAAGAAGTCTCAACCACCCTATTGAGCAACAACATCCAAATCTAGGTCCTTACTTGATTGGAAATGGATTAGAGAAGGAACATGGAAGATCGAGATCATTGACCATTATTACCTGCAGAAGGAGGGGGAAGAGAAATGACCATAGAGGGAGGAATGACATAGCAAACATAAATCACTAGGCATAGAAGGAATGTCCATCAGTTTCTATTAGAAATTCAGGACAACAATCAAATCCAACATTGAGAAGAGTTGTTAGGGTTTTTGAAAGGAGCAATAACAACAACAACAACAACCAAGCCTTAATCCCACTAGGTGGATCAAAACTAATCAATGTGTAGCTGCTTCAGTTATCTTGCCTCCAATCCATCTTCCTTTGTCAATTTATTGAACCACCAACTCCTCCCCATTTTAAGCATCCTCATCCTAGTTTGTCATCTCTCCCGTGGAACCACCACTCTCGTATGTGCTTCTGCCCACCTCTGCTATTGTTGAGAGCCTCACATAATATTTTCGGTGGCGCTTCGGCACCTTTCTTAGCTGAGCCTTGCCAGACACATTATTGCTGCGAAGTTATGACCATCGAACAGCTACACTAGTCTAGCGACACGCTAGCACTATAATATTTTCACCGTTAGATCCTTGACTATGATGCCCCACCATGCCACTTTGTCGCTACTAAAACTTTGATTGTTCTGCTCAACCACGCACTAACGGTTCCACCCCATCCTTCGATCCTAATCCCCTTTTGGACTCATGTGCCCCTCGCATTCCTACGCCCACAATTGCTATATCACTTGAGAATGAAGTTGGTTCCCATGCAACCCAGCTTAGTAGGTGCACCCATCATAGCTGATTGTTGGTTCGAGTCTAGCGACTCAAATCGACCTAGATATAAATCGAAGCCTTTGATTTAGGTATGATTTTCAGTGATTCATTTAATTTTGGTTATTGAATTTCTATCGGTTTCTTTTGTTAATTTATGATTTGCTTGAATTTCTTCATTATGTAATCTCATATTATTGAATGCTAGTAATTAGTATTAGTTAATGTTGTGCGAACCTTATTTTTATTAAGTTATTTTTTATTTGTAGAAAACAGAAGTTTATCCTAATTTAAGTTAGTAAATTTTCAGTTACCATTGATTTGATTTACTTTGAAATCTAAAAGGTTAATCTCGCATGATTGATTAATTTTTGAATTATCACAAAGTTGAATATAAAAGATTTTACATTTGACTGTAATTCATTTGCTAATTGTACTTGCTGATCTTCGCATTGTATTTTAAACTATTTGTTCTGCATCTCAGTTCCTTTGTATAAGTAGAGAAGCCTATATATTTCTTCACAGAGGCAGGCAAAAAAGCCTTTACAGGAACTCCTTCATAATATAGGTGGAGACACCTTTACACTAAATCTCTCTCTGTGATGGTGAGATTATACTTTGCACACAATTCTAGAAGTCTAGGCTTCAAGTTCCCCAGGGTTAGCCTAGACCTTGGTGAAGAAAAATATATATAAGAAAAAACTTGTTTCGAAGCAAAAAAACAAATTTGCTTCATAGCTAGCAATCCAATGGAGACTCTAATGAGTAATTATAGAGAAAATCCTAGCTCCAATCCTTTCACGTTTGAAACAATCAAAAATTGAAACTGAAGAACGAGAGCGCTTCTTTAGTGATTTTGAAGTTTAAACTGATGTTTTTTTTCAAGGATAAAATATTTTTTTATTGGTTTGAGAAGTTATTTATATGTTTATTCAAAGCGCCGGTCATATGCTCGTTGGAGCAAATATGGGAGATCACTCAAATTGGAATAAAAATAGCCAAATATTCTTTTAAGGAAACAGACTTGATCCATTTTAGATGATTCTACCGACCATTCTTTTAGCTGTTGGACTTTCCATGTCAGGGCATCTAACCATTCGATGCACCCATCAGATAGCATGCGCAACTTCACAAAGAATTGTACCTACTAACCATTAACAAAATTATTATATGCAAATTCAAGGCGAAGTAACACATGGTATCAATTCCTCTCATTTTATCCCACCAAGGAGCTTGTTGTATGAGTAGATGCAAAGAGTAAATTATCCATTCCATGTTGTAACCACAAGTTTTGTACTTAAAGATTTTATTTAGATTTTTATAGTTTTTATCTTTTAACATAGTTTAGACAACTTTAATCTTCATATGTGTTTTAAAAATATTTTTAATTAAAATACGTATTAATTTAAAGTTTTATATCGTAGGTTGTAACAAATCACTCATGATCCAATGGTTCCTCTCCATTACCCTTGCATTTTTTCCTTTTTTTTAAAGGTGGCATAGCCATACATTTTTTCCTAGTTTTGATCCTTGGTATCTACAAACTTTTTTATCTTGATTTGAGCTCTTCCTTGGATTCTTTTCTACAATCTTCCTCCAAGGTGTCTTTTTCAACTTCACACAAGCTCTTCCTTTAGAGATCTTCAATCTTCAAACATCCTTCAAGGCATCTTTTAATCAAGCTTTTCTTCATCTAAGTTGTAAATCATCTAACATTTATTTAAGCACAATATTAGATGACATCATTAATTGTTTTTTATCATCAAACAAGGTAGGGCCATGTGCTCTTCGGGCTAACAAGTTGGTAGTTTTACTTGACCCTTAAGAGCTCGTTTGATTTGAGCTATATTTTTTGCCCAACACAAATTTTATCTGTAAAATTTAATTTTATTTCACATCTAATATAAAAACAAATATTAGAATTAACTTTATTCTACATTTTACACACTTTCAAATATTAAACTAATTTTTTTTTGCTATTAAATTGATAAAATAAATTATTTTTTTCTCTTGTCTTAAATTTAACCCTCAAACCAAACGATAACTTTTCTAGTGTTGATTCTGAGACCACTTATTATATAGCATGTCATCTAACCCTTCGGAACGTGCAAGCAAATAGCTGTTAAAATTTCAAGAATAATCTGCTGGCTTCCATCAAATTTTTCAAGAAAAAATGTGCTAGCAACCATTTGCTTTTTGCAAGCAAAATGAGTTTGACATAATTTTACTATGCTTTCTAGAAATTGTACAAGGAGTGTAGTTTAAATTTATTATTTTGAACTTTGTTTGTCAGGTTTCAAATTCTTCGAGGACTTCTTCCAAATAGTGATCAGAAAAGAGATAAAGCTTCTTTTCTTCTTGAGGTACTTTTGTACATACTTGGAGCAAGTGCCTGTATTCCCTTTAAAAAATTTGCAGTTCAAATTGTTTTGCTACTTCCAACGATCTTCTTGCAGGTCATTGAGTATATTCGCTTCTTGCAAGAAAAGGTTGAGAAGTATGAGTCTATGTATCCTGGATGGAGTGATGAAAGTGCCAAAATGATGTCATGGGTAATGTTTAACTGCTCCCCAAACCCACTCTTTCCCTTCATGGTATAGGAATATCTTTTTAATGTTAAACTAAAGAATGGATATGGGGTTGTCATTTCTCTTTTGACCCACCATGATAATGCTCATTGTTTTGTTGTAAGGCAATCTCTTCGGGACCTGCAGAGTAATCCAACTATTTATTTGAAATTAAGATGGTTGATTTAAAAAAGAAAGGACAGCTGCAGAGATCATCTTACAACAAATAGCAATATTCATACAGGAAAGGATAAGCCTACGATACTAAAAGGCTGACACTATTGCAAAAGGTGTATTAAACAAAAACATAAATAGGATTACAAGAGCTAAAATTCGGAAGGAAAGTAATATGATTAATAAGAGCATTACGAAGCATTAGATAGAACCTCAAACTCCAGCAATGAACTAAAAAGATATCATTCTGAAATCTAACCTTAGACTGTTAGCCATGTAATAAAATTGGATGAATGAACTATATTGCTATCTTAGTTGTGATGAAATTTTCATTACAATTCTTGCGATCCTTAATAAGGGAAGAATAATATCGTATATTCTCAGCCTCAATTTTATTCCATGTTTTAAGCCAGAACTTCATATAGCAAATGGGTTCAAATTCTTATCCAAACTCCCTAATCCAATTTGCAACTTTAATCGGGTGCCACACTCTGATCATTTGTTTCTGAAATAAAAAACTATTGCATGGAAAAATTACAATTTAATTGTCAATCAAACAGCTGTCAGAATAAAATGGTTTTGATACCCACTAACAACCAAAAGAATTTTTCACTTCAAGGTGAAAATTAATCATAAAATTTTAAGATTATTCATAAGCACATTTGTTTAAATCCTAAACGGAGCAAAGTGTGAAACTCAGTATTTATGTTAGTAGTGATAGGAGCAGAGTCAGTTTCAGGATTTTTGTGGATAATGCTATAGCAGAGGAATTAGTACAATGTAAAGACTAAAAACAGGAAATAAAAGATTACATTAAAAGGCGTAATAAGAATAAGCCCAGTTCATTCTCGTCCAGGAACTTTATGTTCTATTCCACAATTTTCCATCTAGTAGTTATGCTTTTGATCTTGAAACTGATGTCTTTTTTTTTTCACTGTAAGAACATTGATTCCAGGATTTGTGTGTAGATTTTGTTATTTCTAGCTTTTAAGGGATGCCAATTATGATGAAATTGGTAATTAGAACTTGAAAAGACTGGCTCGATTGATTTTTTCCTCGATATTGTGAATATCATGCATGATTAAATAAGTTTTACAATTCAGAAAAATAAATCAAAATCTTCTTAGCCACCCACCTAGTGGATGCAATTGAAGAGAAGGTACCCATGGCTTTCTTGCTCATTTTGATTGCATAGATAACAGATCCTATCATGATCCACTTGTCTAGTAACTAGCATATCCTTATTTTTAACATAACTGATGATGGTTGCGAACATACTTGGTCTTAAAAGTAACCCAGAACTTATACCTTCTAGATTTTACTGCAGTAAAGATCTTTTGGATCATTTGGGAAAATTGTTGGATTTTTTTTCAATGAAGCTTACACTAGGGTTTAACTGGGAATTTGTTTGCATGTTTTCCTTTTATTCCTTTTATGATAAATCATTTCTTGCTTGGTCTAATTTAATGATCAACCTTTTTTTTTAAAGGAGCAGAACAATCATCGAATCACTGGTGATGTCATGGCCGATGTTCCTGTTATGAAGAATGGTTCTGCCCCAGGATTCATCATTTCTGACAATGGAGTCCCAGTTTCACCCGTAATTTTATCTGCTGCACAGAATCCAATAGAGTCTGATTTACTTGCAGGTCTCTTGATGTCATAGAAAAATCTTCTGGTTTTGAAATTGACTCTGCTTCACGTGCAATTACCATCGAACTTGTACTCTGTAGGAAGGGGAGCTGGTCTCTGCCAGCCTCAGCAAACTTTTATTTCAGAATCACATCATGTGGCACATCGGTCTTCCTGGTTAAGAACATCTAGCCCTGCTGATTGCACTATTAGCAATAACACATCAAACGAATATGAGGAGCTGACAATCGATGAGGGGACAATTAATATTTCCTGTGCATATTCTCAGGGGTACGTTAAACTGAGTTAGCACAGATATTTTCGTAAACAATTAGTGTCGCAATGGCTATATGTAATTAGTTATTTTGTATAATCATGATTCTCTCTATGCAATGTGACTATAGCTCTTTCAGGCACACAGCAGCTTCTTTATTGGTTGATGTGTCAACTGCAGAGGTTGATCATAAGGACTTGTTTTCTTTCAGTGCTTGTTGTTTCCAGTCTTCTCATCTTCTTTTTGTTTTCTAATCTCTTGTTTTCCCCTTACTAGTCAAACGTTTTCCTAGTTCTCGTTAGACTTGTCGAACCATAGTTCATCAGCTTTCGATTCAAAGGTCTTTCTGAAATTTAGATTTTATTCAATCTTATACAGGCTTTTGAATAATATGAGCGAAGCTCTCCAGAATTCTGGTATAAACCTCTCACAAGCTAGCATATCTGTGCAAATTAATTTGGGGAAAAAGGCAAAAAATAGGATACCTAATGTTTCTGCTAGTATGGCTCTTGCAAAGGTATGCACCTTGTCTTTCTCTTAATGAGTTTCAGCTTCTTTTTAGTGTTACCGTTTTCCTTAGTTTTTGGAGAAAAATATTATATGTTTGTATGTTCGCTCTTCCTGAAAAATAATAATATTATTATTCTCTTTCTTTTTCTTTATATTTTACTTTTTTCTTTTATGGGGGCTTCTCTTAGTTTTTTCTGCTTCAGTAGACCTTTTGGTTTGTTTTTATACAACAACTAAACCTTAATCTCACTATGCGGGGTTGGCTACATGGACCTTCTATTTCCATTGCATTCGATCAAATAATGTCTCATTTAGCTCCAAGTATGTAAAATTATTTTTTATAGTTTCACACTATAAAAAAAAAACGTAAAATGCCTTACATAAAGCTTAGGTCCCATTTGCTTTGGTTGTATCTTTTTATTCTAAATGGCCCTGAAAGCATTCAAAACTATTCTCAGGATCAGGATGATGAACTTGATCATCAAGCAGCAAAGAGGCATAAATCAGATCTCAGCTCATGCCAATAGAATAACCTGCTTTGTTTCAGGTCGTCTTCTTGTCAGAAGTTTACCTTTTTTCTTTTTTTTTTTTGTTTATTATCCACCTTTTTTTTCTGGCACTATTTCCTGCTGTATATCTTTATACCTCTCTGTAACTTATAATATAATTTTGTAATTATTGCTTTCTTCATTTATTATGTAATCTGCAAAGTTTCTAGATGATTTGATGTGTTTTTGATTTCATATTTTCTTCCTCTTATGTATCTAAAAAAGATAATTGCATACATTTCATTATTCTTTTGTTATTAAATGCTTAATGTGGTGGTAGGTTTGATTGGTGAAAGGTGGTATGATATGCAAAAATTTTTTTGGCCTTATATGTATAAACATTAAACATTTATAATACATATATATATATATATATACACGTATGTATGTTTAGATGCTGATAGATGACAAAATTTGAGTGAATATTTGTGCTAACTCTGAAAATTAAGGCCCTATTTGGCACGAGGATTAAAATCAGTATTAAAATGGTATTAGTTTAAAAAATAATAATAATAATAAATATTTTTTTTAATTATTTTACATAAATTTTAATATAAAAAATATTATTTTATTTTATATACTCCAATTTTCAATGAAAATATAATTTTATTTTACATTATATACC
>JAEMOT010004280.1:21972-61518 GCA_019297695.1 Apostasia ramifera
ATTTTTATTAAAAATTATTGAATATGTGAAATAAAATAATATTTTTTTATATTAGAATTTATTTATAATAATTAAAAAAATTTATTATTGTTTTGTAAATTAGTATTATTTTGATTTTGATTTTAGTCCTATTACTAAATAGTACCTAAGATATTAACTATGTTGCAGGGAAGGAATGTGTTATAGTGGTAGTTATAAATATTTTTGAAAATTCATGTTTATTTATATTGTCTACAGTTTTAAGTATGCAAGCATTTAATAGTGGTAGTTATAAAAGGCCTACTTCTTTATGGCAATTTTTATATTTTAATCGTGTTTATGGTTCTCCATTTTCAGTGAACTCCACATACCAATTATGTCAAATCAGTAGGCCCACCATAAAGCCCACTAAGAAAAACTGGGCCCAGCCCAATTATAGCTTCCATGATTTATTTAAAAATGTATTTTTAAAATTCAGAAAAATTAATTGAGTCGGTGGCAGTTGAATTTGGTTAAACTCAGTAATGAATAAATTTTATGGGCTCTCCAGTGTGTCATCCTAAAATGAATATTTATTTTAATCCAACTTTTTTTGGAAAATGAACTGGCTATTTACATTTTTGCATCACATTAATTAGTATTTTGCAATTCTCCTAACGGAGGAGGGAAAATGAAAAACTAAGATTTTTCAGCAGGTGAGTGTAAATTTCTCAAAACAGCTGCATTGCATTTTGACCCCTTGGTTATTGGGAATTTAAAAAAAAGGATATTTACTCGGAGAATATTTTAAATACAAAAAATTATATATTTTATTATAAAAAATAAAATATTATGTGTATTGTACTGAAATCTTATAAAATTACATATGTTTTGTAACATACTCTAAATTGTGAGTCCGAAAATTATAATTTATAATCAAAAATATTAATTCCTATATCCCTAAATTACTTGAATGCTAAAAACTAAATCTTAATTCTTAAACCTTCGGCCTTAACACTATACTCTAAATAACATTTGTTTTATAGGTTAGATATATATACATATATATATATATATTAAATCGTATTGATTTTAATAATTATAACTATTTTAGGTTTAGTATTAATCCTCCTTTTAGCATGTTGTTATAGGCTAATTGTTTTTCATAAAATGAATACTCTCAAGTTCAAGTGAAGCGAAGCTCACTAGTTATTTTTTGATTTTTCATAGAACTTGATGTAAATGGGTTAGTTTTACTAAGAGACTTTATTTGTAATTTTTAGTTATTTTATTTTCTTTTCACTTGCATTTATTAGCCTGAAATGATATCATGTTGCATCTTTTAAGTGGCAAAAAAATCTCTCAAATATCTCTCATTTTTTAAGTCAATAAAATACAACCGGTCAATTTTATCAAATCAACTGATTGTCTCTGCTAGGCCTAGACTAACTTGCTCAGTCAGCCCAGAATTTTATTTGACCGTTAATTATCATTATTTTGGCTAATCTAAAATGTTTTATTTGAAATTTTTCAAAACTTTGTGATGTATTAGATTTCCTCTTTCATGAATTGTCCATAAAGCTTCTTGTTTCTCTTCTTTTGTCACTTTTCATAAAAGAAAAATGAGTTAGTTAATCTACCAATCCATATTTTTTGGCTCAGATTTTTTATACTATTTGCTGAGACAAAGTGGTTCTTTTTAGCATATTTTAAGTGCAAAATAATTCTGATTAATATTCTCTCATTTGTTCTTATGCTAAGTAAGCTCACTTAAGTATTTTTATATTTTTTTCTCGCAATAATCTTTATGTTTTTACTGTCATATTTTTTGTAACATACTTTTAAAACATTTGGAGCTTTTCTACTATTTCTTAAACCCGAAAAATGACTAAAACACTCTCTACATGCATTCCTCTTATTGACCTTTGGGTAGGATATGAACATTTGGCATGTCCTCATTATGTTTGAATCAAAGGCATTTTTCACTTAGCTTATATTGCATCTTGATCCGCATCGACTCATCTGGAGCGCACACGTGAAAGCTTATATGGCATCAGCGTCACAAGCGCTCGACATCGAACAGAAGACGTATCACCCCCGAATAGCAGACGTTGAAGAGCCCTAGCCGAACAGCTGAGGCCAGTACTGACTCGTATCCAGGCGCAGTATCGGGGATCATACTGCTTTCAAGAGGTATGGGCCTCCATGCCCACAGATCATACCGTTCGTACACCATACAGTTGAGGCCAGGGTGTGGTCGCCTTGTAAGCATTGATGGTCTGACACTGGAGCTGAAGCTCATTCCGTTGAAGTGACTCCACAGGGTAGATCAGGGTATAAGAATCTCACTGTAATAGAAAAAAGGGGACCTTTTTCTCTGGCTGATCTCTTCCTCAAATCCCCAATTCTTCTACTGTAATCTCAGATAATTTCTCCTAGTGAAAATCTTTGAAGCCTCCTTGAAAGGAGCCATGGTTTTTCCGTTCAGCCGGTTTTTCACGTAAAAATTCTTTGTTCTGGTTGTTTTCTCGTCACAATAATTTTGTGCCCTCACGCAGAATCAAACCCGATCCCTTCAATCACCCATGGGGGACACTCATGGAGAAAACACCTCACCACCAGGTGGACGGCAGGCAACGCGCCTGCCCCAAGACAACGCTGCCGCGAACGATCGACAGCTCCAAACATTAACGAACACAGTGGCCACTCTTTCCCAAACAATGAACACCTTCCTCGTCAATCTTCCGGCCCTCCTCCAGCAACAGAGGCCTCTTCCTCTAGCTCTACCTCTCGAAGGCCCGCTTCCACAGCTGAGCGCGGAGCGTCTCGAATTGCCCACTGAAGAGGCCAGCACCCACGCTACCGCCGATAGCCGGCACGAGGTGTATCCTCCCCCCCCTCAGTGGATACAATATTCTCACCTTCCATAATGGCGGCGCCGACACCACGCGCCTACAAGGCTCCCAGGGTCGGCGATTACGATGGCCTCACCGACCCGGCCCAACACATAAAGCGCTTCGAGAACGCCTTGGCAACGAGCGACCCTGTCTCAGACGCGTACAAGTGCCGTCTGTTCCGGAATACTCTGACAGGCCTAGCGCTGGATTGGCTTGACGAAATCCCCCAGGGATCCATCCAAAGCTTCCTGCATATCTTCGAGCAGTTCCACACCGGATTCGGAACCTCAAGGACTACCTCTCGAACAATCCATGAGCTCTGGCAGATAAAGCAAGCCCCTGATGAATCATTGCGCAACTATGTAGACCGGTTCTCAAAGATGAATGCAGAGATGAAAGACACTACCGACGACAGATCTACTATGATCTTCGTCCACAGCATTCTACCCGGGGAGTTATATAACTCTTTCGTCGATAACATGCCGAAGACACTGATGGAAGCAAGGGCCCGCGCCGAAAAGCAAATTTACCTTAAGGACGCGAAGGCCCTCAAGTCAAAAGCCAAACAGGAGGGCCCCTTGCCCCAATACAAGAGGGGGGAGACCCCGAAGACAGGCTCCAACACTCCCAGGAGAAACTTTCGAGACCGGAAGTTTTCCCCATCCCACGAAAAACGCAAGTTTGAGGGTGACTCCCTGCGTCCTACGACACCGGTTTACATCATTGAGGAAATATTCTCAATCCTCAGCGACAAGGGGTTCATCAAGAACCGTGGCGAACGCCAACCACCTCAACCTGGTGTGGACTCTGCGAAGTTTTGCAAGTTTCATCACTATTACGGTCACCTCCTCTTCGAGTCCCACTCTTTTTGGGCACTTGTCAACGAGTATATAGAGAATGGCTACCTCACCGGCTATAAGAAGATAGAGGGGCTCCCGTTGAAAGCGGCACAGGCGCTTTTCCCTCATGACGAGCCACCGGCGGTTACTCCTTCGATGCCAGCAACGTCGAAAGCCAGCAGCAAGAAGGTCGTCCTGTCAATCTTTGGCTACGACTGCAATCTCCAAGCTCGAAGGTGCCGAAAGGCATGTGCCGTCGAACTCCCCCCCACTTTTGCCTGACATTGTCTTTACCTCAGGAGACCTTCCCGGAGAGGGGGTCAATCGCGACGACCCCATCGTCATCATCACTGAGATCGGAGCCTGTGATGTCCACCGAACCTTGGTCGACACCGGCAGTTCATTTGACATACTATATCTCCGCACCTTCAACAAAATGGGCGTCGGTCAGTGTAAACTTCTTCCCCCCTCCATGACCATCTCCAGTTTCTCCGGCGACATCTACCGACCCGCAGGCTATGCCACCCTACGTGTCACTCTCTAAGAGGGCCCCAGGAGACAAGCGAAAGAAATTGACTTCATCATCATGGATGCCCCCTTCGGCTACAATGCAGTCCTGGGACGGCCTGCAATGGCGGCATTCCAGATGGTCGCGTCCACCTACCACATGTGTCTGAAGTTCCCCACACCGCTCGGCATTGCCACCATCAGGGGGGGACAAAGCCGGAGCCAGGAAATGCTTCGAGATAAACGCGCGTCTTCACATAGACCACCTAGACCCCAGAGATCATATTCTACTGCTGATCAAACAAAATGATCATGTAACCGTTGCCGACAGAAAAATTGTATTAATCTCTAAAGATTTTCCTGACAATGAAAAGCCTGCTTTGGCGGCCCTTCTTTCTGAGTATTTTGATGTGTTCGCCTGGGAACCTAGTGACATGCCGGGGATAGAAAGGGTTGTAGCCGAACATCGGCTAAGCCTCAAACTAGGAGCAACCCCCGTCAGACAGAAGAAGAGGAACTTCGGCGGCAAAAAACAAATTAAGAGCAATTCGGGAGGAAGACGAAAAGCTCCTGGCCGCCAAATTCATCAGGGAAATCGCCTACCATCATGGCTCGCAAATCTGGTAGTGGTTAAGAAGAATTCCGGAAAGTGGTGGATTTGTGTGGACTTTACAAACCTAAATAAAGCCTGTCCCAAAGATTTCTACCCTTTGCTGAAAATAGACAGGCTCGTCGATTCTGCGATTGGGTATTCAATGATGTGTTTCGTCGATGCCTTCTCGGGCTACCATCAGATCCGAATGACCGAAAATGATGAAAAGCACACCTCATTTATCACCGATCAAGAAACATTTTGCTATAAGGTGATGCCTTTCGGCTTGAAGAATGCAGGTGCGACCTATCAACGGATGATCGATACTGTGTTCAAAAAGCAAAAGGGACAGAACATAGAAGCCTACATCGATGACATATTAATTAAGAGCAAGTGTGTGAAGTAGCACATATAAGATCTCCGCGAAACGTTAGACACTTGCCGAACTTACAACATCAAACTCAACCCCCTCAAGAGTATTTTCGGTTTAGCATACGGCAAGTTCCTGGGGCACATGATGTCGGCCAGAGGCATTGAGGCGAACCCTGAGAAAATACAGGCCATACAAGAGATGGTGCCACCTCGAACAATTGAAGAAGTGTCACGGCACTCAGCAGGTTTATATCGAAATCCGACGAGCGTTGCCTCCCTTTCTTCAAGGTCCTTCAAGGCGAACACCCGACGTGGAACGAGGATTGCGGGAAAGCTTTCCAGTCATTAAAAGAGTACTTGCTGTCGCCGCCGCTGCTCTCCGCCCCAATCCCGGACGAAGAGCTCTTCCTCTACCTCAGCGCTACTGACAATTCGGTATCGACAGTACTTGCTCGAGAGGAGGCTGGCCGGCAACACCCGATCCATTATATCAGCCACGTCCTCCACGGCGCTGAAGTGAGGTACCCTCCCCTCGAAAAACTCTCTTTTGCGCTGATCTCTGCCGCTCGCAGGTTACGTCATTATTTTCAAGCTCACTCCGTCAAAGTAATGATGGATCTGCCCCTCCGGAGAATACGTTACTCACCCGAAATCTCTGGAAGGTTGCAGAAATGGGCCGTCTAGCTCTCCGAGTTGAACTAGAAATCTACTCTCCCCGAGTCGAACACGCCAGCAACTTTGATCCACCAGCTTTTCTCAAATGGCAGAAGCAAAATGAGAGTGCAAGAAGACTCGAGCTTGACCTCCTCGAAGAAGACAAGGAACTAGCGGCTTTTCGACAAGCGGAGCAAAAACGAAGGATCGAAAAGTATTATAACAAGCTTGTGCACAGGAGACCATTCCGACATGGTGACCTGGTCTTGAAATTAAAAAATACCACTGGCCGAGACATGGCATCAGGCAAGCTCGACTCTAACTGGGAAGGTCCTTTCATCATAAGCTACGTGCTCGGCCCGGACACCTACAAACTGGCAAGGCATGACGGAACCCTCCTACCAAGGACCTGGAGCGGCAACGACATCAGGAGATTTTATTCATAAAGCACTTGTAAATCGCCTACAACATTCAGTTTTATGAAATATCTCAAATCTTTGGGCTACCGGCAGTCAAGGGCATTCCCCTTCTCGAAGTCCTAGGCCTAACAAAATATAACTTAGCGCCTAAGCGATTAACAGTCAATGGCACTTCCCTTTCTTGGCCTAATAAAATCTAACTTAGCGCCTAGGCTACTGGCAGTCAAGGGCACCCCCCTTTCTCGAAGTCCTAGGCCTAAATAATTCTTGCCCTAGCGCTTAAGTGACTGGCAGTCAAGAGCATTCCCTTCTCGAAGTCCCGGGCAATCCTACCAAGAAAAACTTGGCAAAAACTCAATTTCACAAGCAGATATCTACAAGACAACGAAAAATGGAACACAGAAATGAACAAAAACTTTACATTATAAAGATCTGCTTTACAAAACAAATTACAATGATCTTTATAAGTCACTCCCTCTCCTGGAAATCTCGGAATCAGAATCCACTACCAAATCTGCACCAGGGGTTTGAGGCACACCCTCCATCGGGTCCCGCGAGAGAAGAGGAGAGACAACCAAGTGCCCCTCTGAAGTCCCCTTTCCTCGAAAACTTGATTCTTCCTCCGGAACTGGGACCCCTCCGGCGGTCCCTTCTGCTCTCGCCATTTCGACTTCAGTAGGAGGGATGACTTCCTTCATGTTTGAAACAAAGGCGAACATCCGCCCCATCCTCTCCGTCGACATCTTGAAGAACGAACACTGGTACGACCGGCTTTCCGAAAAGATATGCTCGTTCATGTTCAGCCCTTCGAGATCCTCGCAGCTCGCTAACCCCCGGTCGAGGAGAGCTGAACCGAGCATATTCACCGAACTCTCCAGCGCCTCCTTGATAAGCGCCTTGAACTCAAGGGACTGGAATTTGGCAACCCCTTCTCGACGAGCCTCATCATGAGATTGATCAAGCGTCTCCTCCAAAAGCTGCTGAAGTTCAGCTTCCCGGCAACTGGACTTGTCCAGACCTCGCATCGCCGAACAAAGACTTTTTTCGGCAAAATGATGCCAATGCTCTGACTCCAAAAGTAGAAGCCCGTTTTCCTTCTCTTTCCTCTCTTGCGCTATAACTTCCTTGGTAAGCTACTCCACTTGATGCCTTACCACATCCAGCGTATCGACGGCCTGAGTGCCAAGTCTGGTCACCAAGTCAGACCTCCCTTTGGGAACAACTCTCGGAGGGTCATCCCGAACACCATCCCCAGACTCCTCGATGCTCTGACCAGCAGAAGCCAGCCCCTCGGCGCCAGAGCCCGTCTCGTCTTCACGCCTCTTACACTGCTCTTCGGGATCGTCACTAACTTGCAGGTCATCTATGTACGCCAAGTCGTCCTCGCCCTCCTCAAAAATAAGTGGCATCGCCGAAGAAGCCCCCTCCGCCGACTCTCTGGGTACTGCCCGCCTCTTCTTCGCCGGAAGATGAGAAGGCCCCGGCCAATCATGGGGAACCCTCTTGTTCCCAATCTGTCGAAGTCGGAACCAACCCAGTTCGAGCTCTGGCTGACCTGCAAACAACACGGGCACAGGATCAGAACTGAAAGGAGGAAAAAGGGCAACCACAGAAACCTTACTTGTATAAACCTTCACATCGTCTTCAAGCTCGCGCAGGTAGTCCTCTGCCTCGTGCACAATTTTTTGAATTTTGTCCACTTCCCGAAAATGTGGATCCTCAAAATCTACTCCTTCCCCCAAAAATCTTGCCTCACCTACCCTTCGTGGAACAACAAAACTCACTCCGCAGGATTCGGCGAAAAAAAATCTCTTGTACCAATCTGCAAAACCGGTGTCCCTAACCTTGAACACCTGGCAATACCTGCCCTTCAAGACGAAGCACCCGTGCAGTCGAGGATTCGCCTCCCTCCGAAAGACCGCCTTGAAGATGTCGATATCCCAAAGAATCTGTCAGCGTTACACCTCCTTGATGAGGCAATAGATCATGGTGACCGCATTCGGCGGGAGCTGCATAGAGACGATGCCAAAGTGGCTGAATATGTTCACGAACTCCGGTTGGAAGGGAAGAAACAGCCCGCCGTGAAGGTTGTGGAGACATACGGCAATCTTTCTTTTCGGCAAGGTCATGAACTTCGCTTCCGCCGAAGGATACTCCAACCCAACCTCCGGGTTCCTCCCCCACACCTGTTGCACCTCCGTCTCGAAAGTATGCGGAGGAAGGACACAGAGCTCACCCCGAAATGCATGATAGTCACTCCACATTTCCTGCGCTCTACTCCGCGACTTCTTAACCTGTAACATCCCGTGATCTCATTGTAGAAGTATTGTCCGCTTTGGTTTTAGAAAAATTGCGTACTTGAGTACTTCCCAGGAGGTCACCCATCCCAAGGCTACTCCAACCCAAACACGCTTAACGCCTCTACCATTTAAGATCACATTATCTACTTATACAGCTCAGGATCCCCCTCCCCTTCTGATGTAGGACGATTCATTCCTGTGCCCCTCTCACTACTCATTATTTGACCTAGAAGCCTGCATGGAGCCACACTTTGCCTCAGTGATTCCTTTCTTTTAGAACATCACCCGGCGATCACTCCCCACCCTCTTCGGCCACAGGCGTCACAGGCCCACCAGCTTCCGCTTGGTTTGTCCTCGAACCACATCGTACTGTGAGAGGTCGGCTCTGATACCATATTGTAATATCCCGTGATCTCATTGTAGAGGTATTGTTCGCTTTGGCTTTAAGAAAACTACGTGCTTAAGTGCTTCCTAGGAGGTCACCCATCCCAGTGCTACTCCAGCCCAAGCACGCTCAACTATGAAGTTTTCCATCATTAGCCTCACGGTTTTGCCCCAAAAAGTGACTTTACTATTTAAGATCACGTTATCTACTTATACAGCTCAGGATCTCTCTTCCTTTCCGATGTGGGACGATTCATTCTTGTGCCCCTCTCACTACTCATTATTCAGCCTAGAAGCCTGCCAGGAGCAGCACTTTACCTCAGTGATTCCTTTTCTTATAGGACATCACCCGACGTCACTCCCCACCCCTCTTCGGCCACAGGCATCACAGGCCCACTAACTTCTGCCTGGTTCGTCCTCCAACCACATCGTACTGCGGGAGGTCGGCTCTGATACCATATTGTAATATCCCGTGATCTCATTGTAGAGGTATTGTCCGCTTTGGCTTTAGGAAAACTGCGTACTTGAGTACTTCCCAGAAGATCACCCATCCCAATGCTACTCCAACCCAAGCACACTTAACTATGGAATTTTCCATCAATAGCCTCACAGTTTTGCCCCAAAAAGCACCTCTACCATTTGAGATCATGTTATCTACTTATACAGCTCAGGATCTCCCTCCTCTTCCGATGTAGGACAATTCATTCCTATGCCCCTCTCACCACTCATTATTCGACCTAGAAGCCTGCCAGGAGCCGCACTTTGCCTCAGTGATTCCTTTCTCTTAGGACATCACCCAACGATCACTCCCCCGCCCTCTTCGGCCTCGAGCATCACATAACCATTGTGTGCCCTGGAAAATGACGGTAGTAGGGACCCATAGTTGGGCCACGAACTTTTTTATATTCTGTATCCCGGCAGTTCCGCTCCCCGAGGACGGCCTCTAACGGTCTAATCCTAGGGACTCAGATCTGCCAATAGTCACCTCAAAATAATAAATAATAAAAAGGGAGGCACATTTCACAAATAAAAATTTCATTAAGTTCTTTTACAATTCGCCAAAAAAAAGGGACCACCACTACCCTAAGGAGAGAGCCCGAACTCTGACTCCGCGAGGAGACCCCGAACTGCTTGCGCGAATTCCCTTCGACGGCGGTTCTCTCCTTCCAGCTCTTCGACTCGGGCCGCTAGAACAGCCCTCTCCTTCTTCAGTTCCTCAACTTCGGCCACTGCCGACTCTAGGTCGCCTTCGAAGCGAGCACACTTCGACTCCAGCTCCATGATCGTTTTCTCCGCCTCAGACGGCTCCAGCCTGCGAAGAAGGGAAAGCACCTTCTCCATCTTTTGTTCGAGTGCCGCCGCTTGACCCTTGCTAGCTAGCCGTTTTTCGACTTGGTCAATGTGTTAACAGATGCTACGTGCGAAGAACTGCGCGTTCGAACTACCAGAGCTGGGTCCCTTCTGGCCACCCCTGGACGAGATCTCCGGACCAGCTGAGGGTCCCGAAGGAGACGAGAGTCAGAACGCTGCGGTCCCGCGATTGCGCATCAGGGGCCTCCATGGTCAGAGGAACGGAAGGCTGACTCTCCATGCCTTCCCCCATCGGCTGCACTTCATCATCCGCCACGACGATACTATCCACCGAGGGGGCCACGTGAACGCTGCCTTGAACGGATCCGGACGTCGTGCACGCACCTTCCCGTGTGTTGGAGAGACGGATTCGTGGCCTCTTCGGCACCTCCTCACAAGCGGGTGGTCGTCTTACGCTCACTTGACCAGATTGAGCGGGACCCCCGGCCTCAGGATGCTCGTCCCGCACGAACCCAACGACACCTGAAAATATAGTCATTGCCACACCGACTCTCCTTCTAGGACCAACAGGGGTACCAACCGACGTTCCACAAGTATATATACAGGTTCCAGAGGCCCACATGGCACCTGGGCACGTGCATCAATGTGCTTCACGATTATCGGAGAGGCATGTTGCATCTGGATCCGCGCCGACTCATCTGGAGCGCACATGTAGAAGCTTACGTGGCATCAGCGTCACAAGCGCTCGACATCGAATAGAAGACGTATCACCCCTAAACAACAGACGTCGAAGAGCCCTAGTCGAACAGCTGAGGCCAGTACTGACTCGTATCCAGGCGCAGTATCAGGGACCATACTGCTTTCAAAAGGTATGGGCCTCCCTGCCCACAGATCGTACCATCCGTACACCGTACAGCTGAGGCCAAGGCATGGCTGTCTTGTAGGCATTGACTGAAGCCCATTTCGTTAAAGTGACTCCACAGGGTAGACCAGGGTATAAGAATCTCACTACAATGGAAAAAGGGGGACCTTTTTCTCTGGCTGATTTCTTCCTCAAATCCCCAATTCTTCTACTGTAATCTCAGATAATTACTCATAGTGGAAATCTTTGAAGCCTCCTCGAAAGGAGTCATGGTTTTTCCGCTCAGTCGGTTTTTCACGTAAAAAATCCTTTGTTCTGGTTGTTTTCTCGTCACAATAGCTTAAAACATTTTTTGCTGTCCAAAATTGTTGAACAAAATTTCCATACACTTGCAAAAAAAATTTAAGTGTTCCAAGCTCTTCTCTCAAGCCCTTAAGTGTTCCGCTACTTTTTTCTTAGCTAAAATCTGCATTTCTTTTGAAGAAGTGAATATTAAAAGTTTTCTGCTAATAATTAAATAAAACCTGAAGCTGCACTCTTCCAAATTGCTAACAAATAATTTCAGATTTCTATTTCTGTTTCCTATAATTTGTATTCAATGAAATCAGTAAATTTTTTTTTTTTGGTAAAGGTTATTTAAGATTTTCTTAAAGTTTGCTTGTTCATGCAGATATCTCTGCTTGAGCATTCAAGTTTTTGTAAATGAGTTTTTGTCTTCAAAATATATCTTCTTTTCGATTTTAAATGAGTTATTGGTAACTCGTTTTCAAATTTCTTGAGTTCTCTCTTGGCAAATCTCTACGCATATAAAGCTCCTTTTGCAATTTTTTAACTTGCTCTCAAGTTGTAACATTAGTTAGCTAGACTAGCATCTGATTTTATTCTCTCCCTTAATAGAGGTGTTCAGTTTTTTTCATTAAGTGGGAAGGTCGGTAGGCTAGAATTTTTTCCTGTAAAAATTCATAGTAATGTTTGATCGGGCATTGGTTCCTAGAAAAACCAGTAGCGTTGTAAGGTTTGGTCGGGTCTGGTTTCTAGAAAAAGCTAGTAGAATTGTAATCAGGTTTGTTCGACTTTAGTTTCTGTTAATAAGCCAATGTGTTAGTGGATTGAAATCCTGCTTGAGAAGTTTGGGGAGCGAACTAGGTTGGGAGTTGAACTACTATGAATCACTTGTGTATCTTTCTTTTCTATCTAACACGTTAAAATTTGACTAATATATAAATATATTATATCAGATTTTAACTTAAAAATGAGCTCAAATTACTTTAATATAATTGATTTATAAAAAATCTAAATTGTATCTCTAACGATTTTTATTTTGAGCTTTTATTGTTGCTTTTGTCATTTTTGGTAAATTTGCCCAAATCAATTGGTTTTACTTCTCTGATTTTCTACTCTGTTACAGGTCATCCGATCTATTTGGTGAAATCGACTAATCTACTCTTTCATGTCCTTTTTGACCTATTTTTCTTATAGCTTTAATTCTTATCTAATTTGAATATTTGATTGAGCATATAATTTACTAGCTGTTAATTTCATAAGCATAATTTATTCAATTTTTTTTTTTAATCCCATTCACTCCCCCTCTTTGGAAAACATAAAGGCCAATAATATATATGTGTTGACGTAGGATGTAGGGGATCCCAAGAAACACCAAAAAAGAGAGAGAGTTCCAGGAGACAGCGGCGCGCAGAGGGGTAGGCCTGTTGATGGAGGCTTAAGAAAGAAAGAGACAGAGTTTGGGGCATCCAGAAGAGCACACAACAATTTAAGGTAGTTCAGGGAGGAAATCCTCTATGTCCACCGAGCAACCAGCAAAGAAGTTTCACTAATGAAAGAAGGTAGTCGTGAAGGCTAAACAAAGAGCTCACAAGAGAAAGAGAGAGAAAGAAGGAGAAAGAGAGCTTTTCTAGTTCTCAAGCTCCTGCTTTACAAGAGGTGATAGAAGAGGGATCTCAGTTCCTCCTGGTTGCTTGGCATTTTTTCGATCCGATCCGATCTGATCTGATCTCCTCCTCTTTGCCCGAGGACATTTCAGAGGTATTTGTAGGCAGTGGGTGGTGCAGCTTCATCCTAGTTTTTCGGAGAAAAGGAGGTGAACAAACTCTGAGTCCGAGCCACTTGTCGGCCGCTGGAGGGGCCAGAAGCCGTAAAAGGAGGGTGCTATCTTTTAATATTGGTACTTCTTCTGGGGATCCGTGATAGAGCATGCGGATCTTTGATTTGCGGGTCTAGAAAAAGCGTCTTGTATAGGGAATGGCACAGTTGGGTCAAGCTTGATTGTGACAGGCGCCATTTTGTAACATCAGGGACAATGTTACCAGGGATGGTCCTGGCTCGTCGTGGACGAGGCTTGGCTGCACCTTCGTGTCTGAGGTTTGACCCGGTCAGAAACCTGTGAGAACAGAGTTAGCAAATAAATAAAAGAGCTGGAGGCCAGCAAGGCGCCAAATGTACGGCCGGGATGCGGCAAAGGAACCACGTGTTAACATCAGCCCCCCGCATTGTCAGGGCCTGAATATTAATATGGGTCCTGGAATGCGAACTGTCGCGATGGTGGATGCGTTGCCCGAGGCCTGCATGGATAAGATGGGGGCGACGCCTGCCGATTCGCATTCTCTTCCTTTGGCCTCCTGAAAACTTTTGTGAGGGAGGGCAGTCCATTAGAGAGATGGCGGAAAGAAAAAAATGGACGACTCTAGCAGGCATCACAAAGAAGAGAGCCAGCGATCCTCTGGCTGATGCTCCTCCTCCTGAGAAGAAGAGGCTACTAGTGCTATCTGAAGAATCGCCGAAATCGGCGACTACAGTTCCTGTTGAGGCACCCCAAGAGGAAGGAGTGGGAGCTAGGGTTGTGGATCTGGAGGCGGAGGCTCTGTTAGTCAGGGTTGCCACTGTTCTAGCGCAGACTCTGGAGTCTGTGCATGAGCCGACAGGTGTGGAGACCACAGTGGTGGTGAATGTTTCTGATTCTCCGGTCAAGCTGTCTCCAAAGGCTAGAGAGCTGAAGGAGGTGGCTCTGGTGAGCAAAACAGCTACTGGAGAGAAACTGGCGCCTGGGAAGATCCTGCTCAAGGATGAAGAGATTGAGCGGCTTTTTCCCAAGTTTGGGGCTCCTGTAGGGGGTGTAAAGAAGTCACCCCTGATGGTTTGCGGACCTGCTTCTCTTGGTTTCTCAATTCCTCCTTCTGAGAAGAAAAAGAAGCCCCTCTTCCCTTCCTTCCTTCTAGCAAGTCCCCAAAATGACGAGGAAAAGGAAGAGAAGGGGAGGAAAGAATAGGGTAACAAAATAGAGGAGGTGATTAAAGGGAAGAAGGACGTGCCTTCCCAGGTCGCTCCTGAAAGCACCCTTGGCATTGAAGGGCCAGGAGGCAAGATGAAAGAGGCGATTAAGGAGAAGGAGGGGGTTCCTCCAACTGCCTCCAGTGTCGCCCCTGGCAATGAAAGGACATGGAGTGTGTTGGGGGAAAGGTTATTCGAAATAAGGAGGGAAGAGGAGAAGATTTTGGGGAGTACTTCCAAGGTTCTGGAGGTAGTGAGATCTCTGAAGGGTAAGGAGGAAGTGGAGGCTTGCCACCTTCAGAGGATAGAGGAGTTTGAGGGCGCTTTGTTGCGGGTCACAAAGCGTTCCCAAGGCGACCACAGGGAGGAGCTAGGGAGGCTGTATAAACTGGAAGATAAGTTGGCTTTCCTGGCTCTGAATAACGCAGAATGGGTTAGTAGAAGTGAGGCTGCGAGGGGGGAGTTCCATCACAACCTATCGGATGTGAGCCAGGCTCATTCCGCTCATGTCAAAGACCTCCAAAAAAAATAAAAGAGTTGGATGATGAGAGGGAGGCTTTGAAAGAGGAGAGGAGCTGGCTAAGGGATGAGCTAGCCAAGACCGGGAGGTTTCGTCGAAGGTGAGGGAGGCGACCTCCGAAGCTCGTCGTCGGGAGGAGTTGCTGAAGCCTGAAGTTCACTCCTTGCGGGCCCTGGTGGAGAACAGCTCTGGATGGCGAGGACGACATATGGAGGATCTAGAAGAGGCGGTGAGAAGGGCGGTGAATGTTGTCAGCGCCTCACCGGTGGGTCACCACGTGAAGAACCAGGCAGCTTTTGATGTTCTCCTGCAGACATTAGTCGATGTAAGTATCTTAAATCAAGAGAACAATAGAAGTCCTGCGGTTCTTCCCTTCTGTGGTCCTAAGGGACCAGACAGGTTCTTCGATGCCGGTAGCCACTGCCCGAAGGAGGTTCCTCCAGCAAGGTCCTACGTTGGCTGGGGATATCACCTATATCCCCTACGGAGGAGTCCTGAAGAGGGCCAGATTACTCCCCTTGAGGCTAGGTGGCTAGGCCGAAGCGCTCTTCCCGAAGCCCAGCAGTAGGATCAGCCAGGGTGCCAGAAGTGATCTGCCTCCGTCCTCAGCTAGCTTCTTAGCCTCATCATCAACGTAACATTTGAAGGACCATAGTTGATGAGAGTTCTGGCAGCTCTGCTGACTGCTGTCAGGAGTGTAATAGATTGGCCTTTCCGTCATTTTTTCAAGGTTGGCACTATTACACTAGGTGTTTAAGTTCTGAAGCCTTGTACTCTATTTTTTCTGTACTCATGAGAGAAACATGTAAGAGAATAGAGAAAATAAAATTGTAATAAGTTTTATCATTAATGAAATATATTTTTCTTTCAAAAACTTATTTTGGGTGAATTCTGTTTATATTTGTCTTTTCTTTCGTGTTTGAGACAGGTACCACGAAGTTAGAAAAGAGAGAACAGGAATTCATTAGTGAAAGTATGAAAACCAAGGGTAAATTCTAAGTTAAAAGTTACTATCTTCATGCACGATTATAAAGCATCGGACGATAATAATAAAAACCATCGTTTCGAAATATCGTACACGACGTAAGATGAAACGGGGGGAAGCGACGCGCGATAACTGTGTGCCGCTTCGAATCCTGAACCTGTCAGAAAACACGAACGATCTAATTGCGTCTGAGCGCTGATCGAAGGGATCAGACGGCCAGAAGATGAAAGGGCACAGCTATTTCCCATAAAAGGCTTCCCCAAGAGGGGTGACTGGCATACTTGCCCGTCTTCGAACCCTAAGAGAAAAAGAAGGTTTTGCCCTGTCTGTTGCGAAAATCAAGCTGGGAGGAGGAGAGATCGAGTGGGCCGAGCTAGCCGATCAGTTCCACAAGGATTCTAGCTACCAGGAGAGTCTCCTGATGGAACACGAAGTGCTCAACACGACTAGGGGGTTTAGGAGAAATCCCAACCTGACGATTATCCCCACTATCGTTGACTTCTGACCGAACAGTCCTCCTGAGGGGGCGGTATGCATATACCGGGCGCAGGTGGAGTACGGCCTGATGCTGCCGCCGCAACCGGAGTTCAAGGAGATTCTGAACTCATTTCAGATTGTCCAGGCGCAACTCTCCCCCAACGCCATTACCTACGTGTATTCCTTCCTGAAACTGCTGCAGGCTCAGGGGATACCGTGGACTTTGACGTTGTTCAGGAGCTTGTTCAGCTGGATGGCGGTGCCAGAGTACGGGGGGTGTTTGGCCTTGCGGTCGAAGACGAGGAAGGCGATATTCTCGGGGGCAAGTAGCTCCCATTCCGACTGAAGGGACTACTACTTCTTCGTCGGAGGGGATTTGGAGATCCCCTTGACACCTGGGACGTGCCTCCTGAGTTCATCGGCGATGCCAAGTGGGTGGTCGGGTCAGCCACCCTAAAAAATCTAGAGAGGCTAAAGGGGCAGAGTTGGCCCTTGAGGGACTTCCTCAGATATGTGAGGAATGACGTATCCCTGCACGCCAAGGCATTGGGGTATGCCATTTTCAAGGAAGTCATCTCACCCTCTGGTACGGTTCTGATGAAGAGGGCTAAGAGGGAACAGCCTCCTGCCACCCAACTCAGCAGAGAGATTATTGAGGTGGGGGAGGAAGAGAAGATAGGAGTTCCAGAGCCGGTCTGCGGCGAAACCGCCATCGATGTGGGATCCTCTCCTAAGGATACCACAGATGATAGGAAAACCTTGGCTGAGCTGGGGTACACAGGAAAGGGGAAGGAACCTGTGTCAGCTGCCAAGCCCCGGACAATCCCTAAGGGTGCCATAAGGATTGTTATAGGGGATAAGGAGGAAAGGAATAAGGCCGACAGAGGCCAAGAAAAGGAGAGGATGGAGGGACCCTGTCTGGCGTTAGTTCCCAGGGAGGTTCCCGAAGAGAAAAGGTGTCCCTCAGTGAGCAAGCGATCATGGGAAGGATTGGCCTCCACTTTGATCCAAAGGGGCAAAGTCACTGCTACCGATCTTGGAGAAGTGGATCTCTTTCCTTGTATGGCCGCTAACCCTACTTACAGGAAAGATGGTTTCGACTTAACTGATGATCTCATCCATCAGGTGTTCGATCTTTTGGATGGAATCAGTGAAGGCTAATCCTCTCTCCCCGTAAGATGAGTGAATTGTAACTTTGATTTTTTTTAATTTTGAAAATGAATAGAAAGTTTGTTTTGTCTTTCATACCTATGTTATTCTGATGTGCATGAAACGAACAGGTACCTTTGTATGAGACTTGAGATATTCTGATTGTAACTCTGAGAAAACCCCTTGTAATAAAATAATAAGGGACTTTGAATTACATAGGATACCCCGAGTTTGACTTTTGAGGCTTGACAAGTCCGCATGGGAAGGGAGCAGTGATAGTAGGAAAGATCCTATCTAAGAGGAATTATTTGACCCAATGCCGAAAGAATAGAGTGTCTAAAATATCATGTCAGATGTTTGTACTTAAGGCAAGGGCTGACCTCGGGGGTCTCTTGAATTTGGGTTAAAAGTGTACTCCTTTATATACCTGCACAGGAAAAGTAATAATAGTAGTAGAGATCCTGCCTAGGAGGGGTTATCTGACCCAATGCCAAAAGGACCTGATCGTCTGAAACATCATAGTCGATGTTTGTACTTAAGGCAAGGGCTGACCTTCGTTAGAACGACAGATCCTAGTGAAAAGCGAAGACACTCTACTTAGAGGGGACCTGTATTATAAGTAGATAGCAGGGACTGTCCTAAAGTTACGAGCAAGCCTTCAGACCTTTCGCTAGCTGGATGGGCTTATGGAGGGGTTCTAGATGTATGTAGGAGACCCCACCTGCCAGGCGTAACTAGGCTCAGTGACTGCCATATATGCAAGGTTAGTTATAACGAATCATCATGTACGAGGTCCGAAGCCTCGGGTACGATGGTTGAGAGTTTTGAGATCGAAATCATACCTGAGCGATAGATGTTAGGTTGATATGAATACCTCAATGAATTAATAGGTGTGAGATTCATTATTGCAAGAACTCTGAAGTCTGAGATATAACCTCTAAGACATCACAAAGAAATCCAGATATATTTTGGAAGAACTCAGATGTCTATTAATAAAGTGTCTCGAACTTTTTGACTGAATCCGTGTAATAAATTTCTGAATGAATTTGTACAAATGAATGCCGCATAAGGAGTATAAAGATGAACTGCTGCTAGGAATCAGGCGTAGAATTTCTTTAGATCATCCCCACTCCAAGTTCTGGGGAGCTGGATGCCTTCAGAAGTCATAAGATAGTATGCATTCGGTCCAGCAACCTCGCGCATGATGTAAAGGCCTTCCCAGTTAGGCTCAAGCTTGGGAACCCCCAAATTGCTGTCAACGAGAAACTATCGTTTAAGTACCAAGTCTCCTTGAATGAAAACCCTAGGATTAACCTTGCGATTGAAATCCCTTTCAATCCGACGTTTGTGCTCCAGGCGCTTGAGTGCAACCAGCTCTCTCTTTTGTTCCAAGAGATCTAGATCGACGTGTCGTCAATCATTGTTTTCGTTCACCTAGGTTGGTAGATCTTCGAGATTGAAGTTAGCTGTAGTTTCTACCCTGGGAGAGTAATGCTCTAGCTCAACTTGTATGACAGCGTCCGCCCCGAATGAAAGGGAGAAAGGGGACTCTTTGGTGACCTCGGAAGGAGCTGTATTGTAAGCCCAGAGAGCGCCTGGTAGTTCTTCTGGCCAGCGGGCTTTGGCGCCTTCAAGGCGTTTCTTCAGGATATTCAGGATATTTTTGTTGGCGGCCTCTGCCTGCTAGTTGGTGTGGGAGTGCCAGACGGATGCATACTTAAGATTGATTTGGTGTTTGCGGTAGAAGTCATGGATTCACTGATTAGCAAACGGGGTACCATTATCTGTGATAATCACCATTGGTATGTTGTATCTGTAGGCGATATTAGCCCATAGGAAATTCTCCACATTTTGAGCAGTAGGATGAGAAAGTGGCTTAGCCTCAATCCATTTTGTGAACTAGTCGACGGCCACTAGTATCCATTTATAATTCCTCATGGCCGTAGGCATTGGGCCCAGGAAGTCCAGCCCCCACATGGCGAAGGGCCAAGATAAATTGATGGGTTTGAGATAGCCTACGGGCTGCCTTTGCATGTCAGCGTAGTACTGGTACTGAGAACATTTTTCTATGAACGTCTGAGCATCCTTGTGGATGTTTGGCCAGAAGAATCCCTGGCGGAGGATTCGCATAACCAGACTTCGGCCTCGAGCATGAGTTCCGCACTCCCCCTTGTGTACAGCCTCCATGACCTCTTGGGCTTCCTCAGGCCTTAAGAACTTAGTGAGGGGTTTGGCATAAGATCTCCTGTAAAGCTCTCCACTGATGAGGACATACTTGGCGCAGTCAAGCTTCAGCTTATTCTCCTCTTACTTGTTGTCGGGTTGGGTCCCATCTTTTAGGTCATTAAGGATCCTGTCCATCCAGCAAGGAGGCTGCTCCTCAGAGCAAACTCCTGCGCATTCGAAGCTAGGCCTTTCGAATATCTGGGTCCGGCGGAGGTCAGGGAGCCCTACCTTTGCGAGCCGGTCCGCCAATTGGTTTTCTTCTCTGGGAATATGCGTCAGGGAGAAATCTTCGAACTGAGAGATCAAGGACTGAGCTTGTTGCAGATATTTTTTCAGAACCTCGTCCTTCATTTCGAATGTATGATTTACCTGATTGACAACCAATAGGGAGTCGCTGAATACCTGTATATACTTCACAGCCTTACTGAGTGTGAAGTTCAGTCCTACAATGAGAGCTTCATACTCTGCCTGATTGTTTGTAGCCTTGAACTGAAGCGTCACGGCCTGGTGCAAAGTGGCTCCCATCGGGCTGGTGCAAAGTGGCTCCCATCGGGCTGGTTAGGAGAATCCCAGCCCCTGGGATTGCGATCCGAATGCACTGTCGACATGAAGAGACCAGAGGTTTGTCCGATGCCTGACGAGTGGTGGCTCTGGAGTAGAAAGTTCGGTGATGAAATCTGCTAGTGCTTGAGCCTTGATAACTGTCCGTGGGACATACTTGATGTCATACTCCCTCAGCTCAATCGACCATTTAAGCAGTCTTCCCGAGACCTCCGGAGTGTGCAGTATCTTCAGGAGCGGTTGGTCAGTGACAACCTAGATAGTGTGGGACTGGAAATATGGTCGTAGCTTCCTTGCCGTCACTAGGAGAGCCAGAGCAAGCTTTTCCAGTGTGGGGTATCGGCTCTCAGCTTCTAGGAGTATGTGGCTGATATAAAAGATTGGATATTGTACTCCTCGATCGTCGTCCACGAGGACTGCTGAGACTACGGTGTCAGACACACCCAAGTACAAAGATAGGACCGCTCCTTCCTTTGGTGCCACTAATATCGGGGCCAAAGTTAGGTATTTCTTCAGTCCTGTGAAAGCAACTTCGCACTCATTGGTCCATTGGCCCCCCTTTATTGCTATGCAGGCATCGAAAGAATGGAGAACATCGATCCCCGGCTTTCGAAATGAATCTGCCCAGGCTGTTGATCCGTCCTGCTAGTTTTGAACATCTTTTGCCATTTTTGGAGAGGGCATGCTTAGAATCACCGAGAT
Source organism: Apostasia ramifera (assembly GCA_019297695.1). Classification (NCBI taxonomy): domain Eukaryota; kingdom Viridiplantae; phylum Streptophyta; class Magnoliopsida; order Asparagales; family Orchidaceae; genus Apostasia; species Apostasia ramifera. The sequence continues at coordinate 42,973 of JAEMOT010004280.1, forward strand.
TTTATCTGAGTTGGCTTCTATTTCCCTGGCCGAGACTAGATAGCCCAAAAACTTTTCTGAGGCTGCACCAAAGGTGCACTTGGCAGGATTAAGCTTGAGGTTGAACCTTCAGAGGGTGTCAAGTGTCTCCCTGAGATTGTTGAAGTGTTCCTCCAAGGTTTTGCTTTTGACTAGGATGTCGTCGACATAGGCTTCAAGATTCCTCCCCCTTTGATCTTTGAAGACAGCATCAATCATGCATTGGTAGGTGGCACCGGCATTTTTGAGACCAAAGGGCATGACGTTGTAGTAGTACGTGCCGAAGTCAGTGATGAAGGCAGTCTTCTCTTCATCTTTCTTGGCCATCCGGATCTAATGGTACCCAGAGAAAGCATCACAGGAAGCTCATAATCTCGTACCCGAAGGTACGATCTACCATCGTATCAATGCGTGGGAGAGGATAGGTGTCTTTGGGGCAGGCTTGATTCAGTGTTTGAAAATCAACGCACATTCTCCACTTCTCGTTAGCCTTTTTCACCATGACTACGTTGGTGAGCCATTGGGGGTATTGAACCTCCCTGATATAATCTGCTCCAAATAGTTTGTTAACTTCTTCTCTGATAGCGTCCTGCCTTTTTTCTGCCATCACCCACTTTTTCTATGCTATAGGAGAAGCAGTGCTAGATATGTTCAGATGGTGCTCGCAGACAACCCTGTCAACACCTAAAATATCTTCAGGAGACCATGCGAAGACGTCAATATACTCAGAAAGCAAGGCGATGACGTCCGCCTCCTGCTTGTCATTCAAAGAAGATGATATGTTTACAATTTTAGAAGAGTCTTCCCTTCCCAAGGTTACATTGATGACCCCCTCCTATGGCACAACTGGTTGAGACTCTCTGGGATCCAGTCGATCGACGATGAGTTGTGCCGCTATCTGAAAACAGCGGGTAGCCTGCCTAGCATCTCCTCTGATGGTGACAACACCGCCGGAGGTGGGAAACTTCGCTCATAGGTGAGGCGTGGAAATTACAATCCCAAAGGAATTGAGTGTTGTCCTTCCCAGGATGGCATTATAGCCTGACTTAGCTCTGATGACAGTAAAGTTTATCATGTTCATGGCTTAGCTGTTGTCATCGCCAAAGGAGACGGGCAAGGCAACGAATCCTAGAGGTTGAACCCTCTCCCAAAGAAACCAAGTAAGGTGGTTTCGGTGCGGAGGAGGTTTGCCTCTTTGAGTCCCATCTGGAGGAAGGCAGATTCAAACAAGATGTCGACGGTGCTCCCCGAGTCAAGGAGCACCGGCTGAATATAGAAATCAGCTATGCGGGCAACGACCACAATCGGATCGTTATGTATATTGCCCTGCTGGGGGAGATCTTCTCGGCAAAAAGTAAGAGGAATGGACAGAGAATGCTGCTCAGAGATACCGCCAACCTCGGCTCCCTGGCGGCGAGCAGTAATAGGGTCAATGCTAAAAATGGCATTGATCGTCCTGGCGACAGGGGGGTGAGGACGCCCCGGTTGACTGGGGCCTGGAGACGGTATAGTCTTAGCAGGGGCCTCAGTAATTTCGGGGGCCTTTCCTTTCTGGGCAGCAGTAAAGGTTGGCGCCATATGCATCAATTCTTCTAGCTTGCCCTGATTTAACAATTTGTCAAGCAAAGCTCTGAGGTCGCGGCACTTATGAAGCCTGTGCCCGTAGTTCCCGTGGAACTCACAATAATTGTCGGGATCTACTCCGACCGGGGGTGCTGGCTTAGGTTCGGTAGGTCGGACCCACCCTTGTTTGACGGTCGCCGCATAGACTTCGGGGAGCGATCGAGAAAAAGGATGCCTCTAGTGCTGGACGTGTTGTGGTTTCTCCTCTTTCTGCTTCCCTGTTCGACTCTAGAAACATCGGGAGGAGAGGACTCGGCATCCTTTAGGAGCATAAACTGGTTGGCTCTGGCCACCAGTTCTGGGTAACTCCGAGGCTTGGCCAGCTGGAGGGATTTAGATAGATCCCCCACTCTGAGTCCCCTCTGAAAATTGTGCATGGCTACTGCAGGATCTACATCTTCTACTTCTGCTGCTGTGGCGAAAAATTGGTTGGTATAATCTCACAGACTCTCCTTCTCACCTTGTTTGATGTTGGCGAGCACCATGTCAGAGACGACCATTCGGGTTCGGCCGATGAAACGTGCGATCAGCTCCCATTTCAAATGCTCATAAGAGGAGATGTAACCCCTGGGGAGTTTGACGAACCAGCTAAATGCCGCCCCTTTCAAAGTGTTGGCTAGGAGGTGACACTTAGTGGCTTCGTCCGGCTGACGGTAACGGACTGCGGCCTCAAATCCCTGAACGTGCTCACGGGGGTCGGTCGCTCCTTTGTAGGCCTCAAGCCTGGGTGGCCTGAAATCTTTTGGGACTGGGGCCAGCCGGATGGTGTCAGAGAAAGGAGCGTTGCCATCCATTGGTCCAAAGAAAGGGTCAGGCCCATGATAGGGGGTCTGAACGCCTGGAAAGAGGGGATCTCTTCCAGCAAGAAAGGGGGGAAAGCAGGTGAAAGGAAAGCAGGCTGTGGTAGCAGACATTGTGGAAGAGGGTTTCGGTGAACCCTCTAGGGGTGAAAGAGCCGTCTGGGCGATTGAGAAGAGCCAGACGTCTGAACGGAAGGCACTGCGACAGGAAGCGCGGGAGCGGGAGCCTCGGCGACCAGAGGAGGGGGCGCAGGGGCCGCCGCTACCGGCAGAAGAAGCTCTAGGACCGCTGCGATCAGCGAAAGAGGTGCAGGAACCGCCGCGACCGGCGGAAGAGGAGCAGGAACAGCCGCGACTGGCGGGAGAGGAAGTACTGTGCATATTGGCTAGGTCTGCCTGAGAATCACGGCCTGTTGAGTTGTGAGGCCAATGACTAGGTCAGTAAGATTCGCCAACATCCCGTGAAGCTCTGAGACACAGGTTCCTCTGGAGGAGGAAGCGGATTCGGCGCGCCGCCGAGAAGTTGAGGCTGAAGCTCTGTCGTCCAGTGCCCGAACGGAAGGTTCTCCCGCGTGCGTACTGCGAGCAGCGGAGTTGATTTTGCGCGTTCTGGCCACCATCTTCCTGAGGTCTCAATGAAAGCACCAGAAGATGTTGATGTAGGATGTAGGGGGATCCCAAAAAATACCAAAAAAGAGAGAGAGTTCCAGAAGACAGCGGCGCGAAGAGGGGTGCCTGTTGATGGAGGCTTAAGAAAGAAAGAAAGAAAGAAAGAAAGAAAGAAAGAAAGAGAGTTCGAGACATCCAGAAGAGCACACAACAATTTAAGGTGGTTCAAGGAGGAAATCCCCTACGTCCACCGAGCAACCAGCGAAGAAGTTTCACTAATGGAAGAAGGTAGCCGTGAAGGCTAAACAAAGAGCTTACAAGAGAAAGAGAGAGAAAGAAGGAGAAAGAGAGCTTTTCTTGTTCTCAAGCTCCTGCTTTACAATAGATGATAGAAGAGGGATCTCCGTTCCTCCTGGTTGCTTGGCCTTTTTTCCGATCTGATCTGATCTGATCTCCTCCTCTTTGCCCGAGGACTGTTCAGAGGTATTTGTAGGCAGTGGGTGGTGCAGCTTCATCCTGATTTTTTGGAGAAAAGGGTGAACAAACTCTGAGTCCGCACCTCTTGTCGGCTGCCGAAGGGGCCAGAAGCCGTAAAAGGAGGGTGTTATCTTTTAATATTGGTACTTTTTCTGGGGATCCGTGATAGCCGGAGCATGCGGATTCTTGATTTGCGGGTCTAGAAAAAGCGCCTTGTACGGGGAATGGCGCGATTGGGTCAAGCTTGATTGTGACAGGCGCCGTTTTGTAACATCGGGGACGATGTTACCAGGAATGGTTCTGGCTCGTCGTGGACGAGGCTTGGCTGCACCTTCGTGTCTGAGGCTTGACCCGGTCAGAAATCTGTGAGAACAGAGTTAGCAAATAAATAAAAAAAACTGGAGGCCAGCAAGGCGCAACGTGTACGGCCGGGATGCAGCACAGGAACCACGTGTTAACAATATATAATTCACTTTAAACTCAATCTAGTAAAATGAATGCCGATAATATGAACTTATGAATTATACACAATAGGATAAGATTTATGAAAATACATCAGTAATTTAATTTATAATTTTTTTTCAAAAATTTCATATGAAAATTTATTTTACAGTAAAATATGTAATTTTTTATAATTAAGATATTCTCTGTATAAATCTCACTTTAAAAAAAAAATTACTTTACTCCCACTTCTAATAAGTTAATGGGGGCTGAGATGCAAAATATAAATATAATTATATTTTACAGTGAGAAATGTGGTTTAAATAAGTACTAAGGCTTTGTCTTCCAATACTTACAAGTACTACTCCAATGTAGTTTAAAGAAAAGAATAAAGTAAATCACAACAAAATGTATTTAGAAACAAAATAAAAAAAAATAATGATGCAAACTCTTATTCTCAAACACACATGCAAATTCTTAAGTTTTTGTTATAAATGTACGTGTGCACCATTTGGCAAACAGACATAAATGATCAAGAACGTAATGCCAAATTGTAGATTTTTGACAGCCTGAACTATATACATGCACTTTAGAAAACTACCACGAGGTCACTAATCGTTTTAAGATATCTAGCTCTAGTGGCCAGACCTTGTGCCGCAGGTGTTGAAAGGGCTTGATCAAGAAGCTAATGCTATGGCCTCCCACGACACTAAGCTTGTAAAGGTCAACGACCATTGAACTAAAGTTGAGTTTGATCGCATTGAAAATCATTAGCATGATTATTGCTGTAGTGGGTGTAGCAACCTTTGTTTGGGTAAATGTGATGCTCGTGACTAAAGAGGGCGAGGAGTGATTGTCGCGTAATGTTCTAAGAGAAAGGAATCACTGAGGTAAACTGCAGCTTTTGACAGGCTTCTAAATCGAATAATAAATGGTGAGAGATGCACAGAAATGTGTCATCTCACATCGAAAAGAGGAGAGATCTTAAACTGTACAGGTAGATAACGTGATCTCAAATGATAGAGGTGTCTTTTAGGGCAAAATCGTGAAGCTAATGATAGAAAACTCCATAGTTAAGTATGTTTGAGCCAGAGTAATACTAGGAAGAGTGACCTCCTGGGAAGTGCTCAAGTCATGCAGTTTTTCTAAAGTCAAAACGAACAATACCTCTACAATGAGATCATGAGATGTTACAGTAAATCTCACAATGAGTTAAATCGGGTGCGAGTGAGTATGCAATCTTTTGGCGGCAGATTGACAAAAAGAAAAAAAAAATTATAAAATATGCACATCTGTTTAGAATTCAGTGATTATTTAAAATTATCACAATATTAATTTATTTCATAAGCAAAAAAAAATTATTTTCTGATAAATAAAAATTCTGCCACATAATTTCAATAATTGATTAATAAATTGATTAAGGCTTAATACAAAGGTTGATTAAAATTTAATTAATGAGATAATTCAGTAAATTAATATTCTAATTTATTATTGATTAATTTATTAATTAATTATTATGTTACATTATTTTTTTAAAAAATATATTTTGCATGACGTCCACTTCCGTCAGCCGCACGGACCGGGAATACGCTTGACGCCAGCGGCCATCCTTGGCTTCTTGTGCATCGTCTGCACTTTTTTTTTAATCTTTCCACGTGCGACACGTGTCATAAATCTGCTGCTTTAAAATCTGTCTGTTCTGTGAGAAGTGTGAACGCGAGTTGCTGCTGACACGCGTCCGAATGTCATTGGTTCAAAGACCTACTGCAACGCATCGGGATTTACGCTGGATCGCGCAGCTCCTAATCCAGATTTTTAGATGCCCATATCCCACAACGACAAGAGACGCGGAAAACGGACCTCAAATGTGACCGGTCGAAGATTAATCGCACCTGCTGGAACATCCCTTGTTCATACGTAAAATGGTCCTAACTTTTTATTTGATTTGATATCTTTATATATCTTTAGTATGTGAATAATACATAAAATAAAATAAATTTTTATATTAAAATTTATATAAGATATAATTAAATTAATTAATTAATTTATTATTATTATTATTTAATCTAGTATCATTTTAATCTTAAACAGAATTAAAATAATCCTAAAGCCAAACAAGCCCATAGGTTTCAATCAAGTTCAATTCATTCATTAATAAAATTTCAATGTGACTACTAATTAGCATTGCAAACATTTTATGCAATGGCAGCACACAAAAGCCTGAAAAGAGTGTTTCTCTCAGCCTAGTAAAGGAAAAGTTTATATAAAAAGTAGATCTCAAATTTGAATCACACTTTCATCACTCTAATTTCTAAATGAGTTAGGAAAAATTATAATATTAAGGGGTGAAATAAAAAAATATTTACTCGTAAATCATACAAAATGATGATAAAATAAATAATAATATTATTAACAAAATTCAAATAAAAGAGGTAAAATAGAAAAATATTTTTAGTGTATTGTGTAACAGAAATTTTTTATCTAAATTTAAAGGTAAATTTTATAAAAATATAATAAAACCAATGAAGAAAAATAATACTGAATGCTAGCCTATAAAGAAAAAATATACAAATAAAATAAATATTGCAAAAATACAAATACTAAAATGAATGTGTGGGTATACACGAAAACATAAAATAAAAAATAAATATATCTACAAAAAAATTAAAGTTACACCAATTGAAGATAAACTTAGAGAAAGTCGACATAAATAATTTAGACATGTAAATCGTAAATAGAATGAAGCTCCAATTAGAAAAATCAAGTTATTAAATTTTACTTATGTACAAAGAAAATGAGAGACTAAAAAAGACATATCAAGAAATTATAAGTAGTGATTTAACTAACTTCAATTTAAATAAAAATTTGATAATTGATAGAGCATAATGAAAATAAAAAATTCATGTAGCCGATTCCATCAAATGGGATTAAAGCTGGTGATTGTTGTTGTTGTATTCATATTTCTAAAACCTAGAATTAAAATAAAAAAACTATAAAAGTACATCAATGACAAAAATTTCTTGCTCAATGGAGTTCGTGTACAAAGTTATAATCTGATATGTTGTACAATAATACTACAGCAGCAGCAGCAGCAGCAGCAGCAAATGAAGCCAACATGAAAAGCCCAAATTTTCTCTCTAATCTCTCATCCTTCATCATCCTCAATGGCCTCACTCTCCATCTTCTATACAAGAATCAAATCTTATTTGCAAGAGTATAAATAAACCTATCAACTTATATCATCATAAACATAATAATTTATATAGTATGAACCACATGTAACAGCTGCTTCAGGGAGCTAATCTTCTTCCAAAGTAATTGCTGGCCGCATGTTGAACAAAAGGATGAATCAATCTCCTAGAGTTCTCTGGAAGCCTTCCCTTCTCCGTTTCAATGATAAGATCAAGAGAGAAAACCAGCTTTACAGAAATGAGAATCCTATCATTCAGAAGACCAGAGTTCATCTTGGTCAGGAAGCATTAGGCATTCATAAGGGTTGGAGTAGAAGTAGTCTTCTTCCTTTGGTCTATCCGTAATCACAGTTCTCCTTCTAGGGTTTCCCATGCGATTCGCATGGACAGCCTTCACTGATGAAGAGAACTCGTGCCAACCCATAGATCCGTTGTTGTAACGGTCAATTAGCTCGACAATAAGCTTACGGTCTAAGAGGAAGGTTCTCCTGAAGCCTAAATATCTGAAAACATATCAAAACATAAAATTCGCTTTAGGTATAGTAGCTACTTTCATGTCTGTCTTAAAACTACATGAAAAGCAAAAGAGCGCATCTCGCAAGAATTGGGGGCCTATTTTAGTTGGATATTTTTATAAGAATCTGAGATGAGTTAAAAATACTCACAATTTGTTAAAAAGAGTTTTCCACTCCCCTATCTTGCCAGCACAAAAAAAAGAAAAAAGAATCTGATTATTACAAAAAGTTTGCAAAAGGGTTTCAGGAAAAACACAGGCCTGATTCTACTCCAAACTTCTGCCTAAGACAATAGAATAGTTGAAACACAAACAAAAACAGCATCACTAGTCGTCTTCCTGCATGCACTTGCAGGCCGATTCTATTTCATTTTTCTTGTTGGAAAGTAAAATTTGCCTTTGTACAAAAACCAGAGAAGGCGATCATGCATTAGGATGACAAACTTTTGCATACATATTCCATTGAACTTGCTTGTTCTACACAAATAGTCCAAATTATGAAATGTATCTTAACCTATGAAGCACGGACACGACACGGGGACACGGGATACAACACGACACGACACGGCGACACGGTGATTTTCCAAAATATAGGACACGGACACGGCATGACACGCCAAATACAATAATAAAATTAACAATTTATACTTAAAAAAATATATAAAACATGATACAAACTTAAATTTTTAAGTATAAACAACTTGTAAATAGTACTGAAGTATCATAAAATCAAGATGAGAACTTGAGAACAAACGCCGTCGATATTAAAAAGATTTGAGATATAAATTTAGTGTTCACTTTGAGTAAGAGAAAATACAATTTTGCTTATTAGGACAATCACAGTGAACACGATAATAAGAGAAAGTAAAAGCTATTAGTGTTGAAGATGAAAGAAGAATAAAGGTGAAGCTAGAATTCTAAACTTTTTTCGATTGGTTCATTTTCGAAAGACTTAAGGGCAACAAAAAAAGAAGAAATTTGATTTAACTTGGATAACTTAGAATTTTGACTTATATTGGGTAAAATTTATGAAATATGAGTACAATACGATGATACAGATACGATACAATACTGATATAGCAATATGACAAATTTAAAAAAAGTAGGATACAGATACGTGAGGATACGGTTGTGAAACACTTTCAATTCTAATATTCGTATTTGCGTTGGATATGAAATAAAGTTAATTTTTATAATTGAAATTTGTGTTGAGCAAAAAATTTGACTTCAACCAAACAAGACCCTAGAAGTGTCTCAGAAGTGTCCTAAGGTGTCCTGAAGTGTCCTCGCGTGTCTAAGAAGTGTCCTTTATTTTTTTTATATTATTTTATTAGGACACGCCATGTAGCGTGTCCGACACGGTATCCCCGGGTGTCCTCGCGTGTCCCCAAGTGTCCGTGTGTCCGACACGGACACGGCATGGTTCTTGAAGTGTCCATGCTTCATAGATCTTAACACACTCAAAAACATGTCAAGATTACTATTCAAACAAAATGGTTAAGCCTTTTTACACTCTTTTTTAAAAAAAAATCTACTGTTTCTTGCCCTACTCATGTACATATCAAATTTTATGTGCAGTCATACTAACTTTCCGGATCACTGAACGGCCAAATCTCTTCCACCCTAATCTATGTTATATATAACTCACTTGCTAACCAAGTTGTCATTGTGAACAACAAAATAAACACCAAATATTCATGTACTTCAAGTGAGTCGCGAACATTGTAAGCACCTTAATTTGGACAGCTAATATGTAAAGAAGATGCTTACCAAATCCACCATTTATCTATTATTGAAGCACGTTTAGTGTATCTCGATATCTATAAATTAGTAATGTTCATTGATGCATAAAAGGAGTACCTCCGATGGCCTTCAACAACTTTTGCCATGTTACCATCATATGTGGGAACAAATATATCACTCTCTAGTGATACCATATAATCTAAAGCTGCCATCTGTGAAGAGTGGTTTTGAAAAAATCTAAGGTCAGAAGGCTCCAGGAGTGTTTCTTTCCTGACCTGTGACCAGAAATAATGAAATCAACCAACAAAAATAGAAATGATGAACATGCTAACAATAGTACAACTCAGGATACTAACCACATTTGGATATGCTGCAGTTAGACCAGCCATTCTTCTAGCTCCACCGTATATTTCCCCAGCTGCAATGTATATCGTGGTACTGTGATCAATGTCCAAAGCCTGAAGCACGAGTGCAGTTTCCTCTGGTGTCAAAGGGCAGAGGCCATCTTTCCTTTTCAATTCGGAGTTTATAACTTTTTCTTTCCACCAAGGGTATGCATACCTGTATATTATTAATCAGCTCCAAAGATACTACCAAACTAAGATATAAGATTTTTTAGCAACGACTAAAGCTTTGAAAAGTTTAAATTTCATATGCGTTACATTCCAAAAGCATCCTACCTCATTCTAGTCAACTCATCCGCCTCCTCAACAGAGCAGCCATGCGTACAGCCTGAGAAAGCTAACATGTCCATTTCATAGCGAAGGTGAAGGACAAGAAAAGGACCATTTCTCCGTAGCAGGTTGATCACTCTATTTCCTAATTCTTCAATTTGAGAGGTAAATTTAAGAGCAGCATAATTTACTCTACAACGGAGTTTCTGAATGTTAGTCGGCAGGCCATTGTTAGCAAGCCTAGAGTCAGTCTTGTTCAACTGCAAGACCTTGTGCTTTTGTATCAAAGGCAAAATCTGCTCAAGTAGAACACATCACTGTTATAATCCTCATATCCTCCTACAGTGTTTGAATAATAGACTAATAGCAAAGCGAGTGATCTAACCTGGTTCTTGTAGTAAGAAATGTCAGACCAGCTAACAGGTGGCATGGAATAGTACATCCCAAACTCTACTCTTTGCTTTAATCTAGGAGGGAGCTCTTTTAGTATCCTGACTTCATCCCTCAGTGAAGTAATGAAATGGTCTACGTCAAATATATCTTGAAACTCACTGTAACATAAAATGATTTCAATGTGACGAAAACACATAAGAATGCGGATGCCCCGTAGCTAAAATATTTAAGCGACAAGTAACAAAACAAAACAACACACCTGGGATCATTCCAGAAAGACGTTTTATCCAATTCAGGGACAATCAGAGTAACATTTAAATATCTTGCAATAACAACCATGTCGCATATCTGAAATAATGAATCACAAAATCAAAGGGGCCTCTAGTAAAATGCCATCATAGAACCATAAACTATAACTCAGAAAGTGAATCCATATGAACTTAATATAGATGGTATAAATGCCTACCGCAGCTCGCATTTGATTTAGCCCGCCATTGCACGAAACCATCAAGTAGCCATTATTCTTATAGATTCCTGAATTAAACAAATGGGGATAAAAAACCATTAGCATATGTCAGGCAAATATATGCATAATTAATTAGATTATTGATAGAAATTTCAAAAGCATTTCAAGGACCTCAGAATTCCAAAGCTAACCAATATATGCATATGCAAGAAAACATCACAAAAAGATATTATGGTGTAGTTTGAATGAACGTTAAATGTAGCCTCAGCCAAAATTTAGAGTTTGTTTGATATGAGCCCAAATAATCCAAAAAAATTCGGATCAAATTTGTCAAGTCGCCAAACAAAGCCTTCAGAGAAACATTTACAGTCCAAAAGAAGGTCAGGTAGTATTTCTCTAATAAAAGGAAAATACAAATTCAAGAGGTGAGCATCAAAGTGACCACCACATGCATCAAGAGGATGCAAGAAATTAATTTGCCTGAAAAGGGAGGCGTCCACCACAGCCTACAATTCTTAAAGAAAAAGAAAAAATACAAGCAGTAAACTCATATCCATCATCACTACAATCACCATATTCCAACATTTAACACAAGCATCCAAGCATAACTTAAATTTCTATACGGATTTCACCAATATACAAGCCAATGTACAGTTATCAAGAGATCCAAAAACTAAAAGCACAGACAACTAAAAGGGAAAAGAAATGTCTGGATTTTTTATGCTTGGGTAGTTTTTTTCTGAGATAGTGATCATAGGATTTGTATGGTTTCCCTTTCTCTTGCTTTCCCTTTGACCAATCGCACCCATTCAAATTCAGGCAATACCTAGAAGATCCAAAGAACCAAAAACAACCAGAAAGTGAAAAGAACATCTCACTCTTGGGAGGAAGAACAATCTTCTGCTCAACAGCAGAAGAGGGCTTCATCGTGGCGGGAGAATCCGACGGGGTGAAGCAGGACGGCCAGCCCTTGAGAACCCTCGGCCCCCACATCTCTCCCAACGCCGTCAGCTGCACCACGCACGTCCACAACAGAACAGTTGTAGTCGCCCGAATCATCCACAGCTTCATCCTCGATCTCGTCATCATCGCACCCTTAATCTTCTCCGCCGCCGCCGCCGCCCCTCCCACCTTTCCCTCGCCGTGGGACTTCAAACCCAAATGCCTCTCCCCGTACTCAGATCCCCGCAGCGATCTCTCCAGCTTAAGCATCCCGGAAATCTACAATGCCGCGGCTACCTCACAATCTCATACATGAAACAAAGGAACAGCCCCCACAACTTCGCCACTTCTTTATTCCCAAATTCAAAAACAAGCAATGTAATCTCCCTGAATCCAATTAATGAACGATGGCAAGAAGAAGGAATCCCGACCCCCCAAAACCGCAACAATCCACCAATAAAAAATCGTCAAAAAGAGCGAATGGAATGAAAGAATGAAGCCCCTTGCAGAAACCCTCGCCAAAATGCCTCAAAAACTCCTGAAAACCACGAAAACCCGATCCTTCAGGTGAAATGGACAGAGATCTAGGGCTCGGCCCGGCGGCCGCGCGGCGGATCTCGGCGCTGACCGGTGGCGAGATCAGAGCTCGGGCGACCAGAAACCGGAGAACAGCGGTTTATCTCTTCCATTTATCACATCAGAGAGAGAGAGAGAGATTCATTCCAATCCAACGCGTCGGTGACGTATATACGAAGCGACGCATACAGTACCCTACGATCCAGTATACCATCATTAATAGCGCCAATCATGGCCGTCCATTATCATCACGGTAAACCGAAGTACTCTAGTAATTTTGATCAAAAAATTAAAGAATAATATCAAATAAATCCTTTTCATCAAAATATTGTCAAATATAAATAAAATAATCTTTTTAATCTCTAATTTTTTCTCCTCTCCATCTTCGTAAGATATTTTTAAAAAATAAAAATATTATAAACGCAATTTTTATTCATATAATAATAAAATTTAAACAAAAAATAGTTTAAAAATATGTGCAAAATGTTTAAATTTCAATCATCTGTTTAGAAATTAATTTTAAAAAATTTAACGAAATTTAGGACCGTCTTTTGAGCAAAAAATAAATAATTTAATCAATTTAAATTAAATTAATTCAAAAACCCGAAACATAAAAGGAAGGACTACGTGGCAGCCTAAGCACTGCTGATCGGGGGCCAAAAGATGGACGTCTGTGATTTCACGGCGGCTCATCATGAACTCCACGCGCGCCTTCCGCCGGCCAAGAGACGGCCGTCAACAATTTTTCGTTCCATTCATGGCTGTCGGCCAACAATAGCGCCGTTAGTTGACTGACGGCTGACAGTCTCCTCCATTTACGCGCCTTTTTTAAGAAAGACTTAATAGCACATTAATAATAAGTATTTTTCGGTTCGAATTTCGTTTTTATTATAGAATTAAGGAAAATATTAATAAAGTTTTATTAATGAATCAATATTTAATATTTAAAATGAGCAGATATTCCCTATTTTATATCAATAGTTTTGATTTTTTTTATAAATTATTTAAATTTTATAAATTTAAAATTAAATATATTAATAATTATTATTAAATATTTTTTAAAAAGAGATGAATTTAGATAGTTTCGTATGGCTTGCAGTAGTTTCGATCGAAACACTACTAAAACTATCGAAACTAAAATTCGGTAATATTTTCAAATTAGTTTAATAAAATTATATATTTCATGATATTTTTAAAAAAATTATAAAATAAATTATTAATGTATTTTTAGAAATCTTACTATATTGTACAATATGATTTATAAGTTTATAATAAAAATTTTATTTTGCTAATTTAAATTCTAAATAAAAATTAAATTTTAAGATTTAAGATTTATGTATTAAAATTTCGAATTTAAGGTTTAATTTTTTGTATTAAAATAATTTAGAGCACAAATTTAGTATTTTAAATTTTAAATTATGAGAGGCAAACTAATTACTCAGTATTAACTGAATGAATGGAGCGTGTTCTTTGGAATGTTAATGTGGTTATAGAAACATCACCCAATTAATCACACAGATATAATAAAAATATATATATATATTTATTGTTGATAATTAAAATGGATAATATTTTTAGACGTGAAAATCAGTTGGACGGAAAACCACGACGTCGCTCTCTGGGCGACTTTAAAAAGAGTTCAACTAGTCAAAAAGCGTATTACAAAGATGATTAGAAAAAGTTTAAAGTGGTGGAGACAAAAAAAAAGTCTTATTTTTCTCTGTTGCATTACAATTTATAATTTGAATTTTTCACAATCCTAACGTGTGGGGGATGGCCTAGGGAACTTCAAGGGCTGTCCCCCTATCCTATAGGCTGCCAGCCATGCTGGTAAGGATGTGCGGCACCTGACGCAGACCGTACTTTTTCAATGATGCGCGGGGGGCATTCCGCGTTCTCTGGAGCAGGTCGTACCGGTACAGATATTCGACTTAATGTTGTTTGTCTCTGTGGAAATTATCTACCCTTCGCCTTACGCCGCTCGTTTGATTTTTGGGATCGATCTCTTCACGTGTACGCTGCGAATGCTGCTTTGTGGATCACGAGATAATATTTATATTTATATATTTTCCTCTGAACCATAAGATCTTTATTCAAAGCACCTCAATAAAACCAAATGAAAATATTTTCATTGGCCTATAAGCATCACAAATATAAGGCGCAAAGATCAAAATCGAATTAAAATAGTAATAATTTAAAAAATAATTATATTATTAAAATAAATAAAATTTTATTATATTTTACTCAAATTTTAATATAAAAATATTATTTTATTTTATATATTCAATTATTTTTAATAAAATTATAAACTTTATTTCACATTCTAGAACAAAATATTCGAATCACGTATTTTATTATAAAATATGAAATAAAATTGATAATTTTATTAAAATTAATTAAATATATGAAATAAAATAATATTTTTTATTTTAGAATTTATGTACGTGAAATGCAATAAAAATTTATTTATTATTAATATTTTTATTATATTTTAAACTAATATCATTTTTGTCTTGATTTTGATTCTTGCACGACAGAGCACGAGGCCGCACGCAGGCGGCCAGCCCGCGGACGCCCTGCGTGTGAGGACCCGCGCAGGCGGCCTGTGTGCAGACGCCTGCGAGCGAGGCCGCGAGCTGCGAGGAGTAAAATCGTAAAAAATATTTGTTTTAATTTAATTTTATTTTTTGATAAATTAACGATATTTGTATATGAAAAAAATTTACATATTTTAATTCATATACAACACAAGGAAATAATTAAAAAGAAAACATTATATTATTGGTATTATGAAATAGTCAATAAAATTGAAGCACAAAATTATATATATATATATATATTACATTTTGATTTTATAAATAACTTGTAAATAATTTTTTTTTTTTGTGATATATAAATAAATTTCTCAATAAAATAATTAAAAGAGAGACTTCTATCCTTTATCAAATTAACACACATTGAGAAAGTTTGATATAGTGAAATTTAATAATATATAATAGAAAAGCAAGTTTTAGTAGGTATTTGATTCAATATTAATGTGGTGTTATGACTTAGAAAAATAAATTATTAAATATAATGATATATTAATTTAAAAAATAATTTAATGTTCTTAAATTATGATATAAAAAACTTATAGAATATCAGGGACCAACAAGTATTTAACAATATCTTCATTTATTAAAAAATAAATAAATTAGGCTCGATTTATTTAGCAGTTGAAAATTAATCTGGTTTAATTTTAATCAGGCATATCACATCACATGCATATAAAATTTAATATTAAAAATTAACTTTATTTCACATCATACGCACATTACTAAAATAATAACTAACTTATGTCACATCTCTCACATATGTTAACATAATAACTAACTTTATTTCAAATTATTCACAATTTTTAATTAAAAAATATCTTTATTCAAGTTTAATTTTAATTTTATTATATTTAACCTTGCAAACAAACAGACCCTTAATATTTCTAATTTTTCGAATGCTAAAATAAATTTTAATATTTATGTCGTACGTACATTTTAATATTTTAAAATTTAATATTAAAATAATATTATTTCATATTTTTTTTATAAATTTTAATTTTAAAAACCTACTTTACTTTATCTTTTATATGTAGCTCAAAATAAAACAATTTTTACTTCAAATTTTTATAAATTTTAGAACAAAATATTATATTAAAGTTTATCTTATATTTTAGTGAAAAATAATTTTACAAACATATTCTAATAAAAAAACAGAAGTTGGTGAGATAAATGATGCAATAATTGTCGACAATAGTATGTAAGATCGAAGAGTAAAGCACTAAAAGCTAGAGAAATTATTAGGTATAGTGCATGCACGTTCAAGGTCAAATTATAAAACGTTATCACGTGTGTACTCCAAATGAGCTCATAACAAATAATACTTTTAAAATTAAAAAAAAAATTAAGTGCGCAAATTTATAATCGATTCGGTTAGATTCTTAAAAAGAATCGGAGCATGAATATTATAAACTTAACTCACTACATGCAAGCAGGGTTTTCAGAACCGGACCGGACCGGCCGGTTCGACTGGTTCAACCGGGAACAGGCCCAAGGTCCGGTCTGGTTCAATATTTGAATCGAAATTAAGTAAAAACTGGATTGGACCGGTAAAAGCCAAACCGGACAAACCGGAATTATTATTTGAGCTTTTTATTTTATTTTTATACATTAATATTTGGGCATTAATATTTTAATATTGATGCTATATTTTGAATAATAATTATTTTATATAATGGATGTTTAGTATCATGAATTTATTTCGAATTATTATAAAAGAGACAAAGTATTTTGAATGACAAACAAGAAAAGCAATTATATTCGTTTTATTTTGTAATTTTTAATTTTTTATACATTTCTTGTAGCAGTAAATTTTTTAAATTAGTTGTACTATTTTTTTTAAAATATTTTTTATCATATTTTAAAAATTAATCTCACGTTTAGAAAATTTATATTTAATTATGATATAATTATTAAGTCATCCGGTTGAACCGATAAAATTATGAACTGGTCAATCGACCGGTTCGATCTTCGGTCCGGTTCTGAAAACCTTGCATGCAAGTGGGAAAATATCTCTAATTGTTTTTATTTTTTTTTTCAGAATATCTATTGTTTGTGGCTTTAATTTCAATTTAGGAAAATCATTTAGAAAAAATAAATAAAAATTTGTTTGCATACTATTTTTTAACATACTGTGCATAATTATTTCAGCTGATCATCTCCAATAAAGATCTTTAATTAGCTCTCCTTTGATTTTAATTAGATTATCTAAAAATTAGATATCTGAATGGCTCAAAAAAGATGTCCATTCTCCCACGTGCGCAAATGAATTCCCCATTTTACACGTTTGAAAAAGAGATTTTTTTTTAATTAAAAGAAAAAAAAAAGAAAAAAAAAAGAGATTTATTAGCAGAGCTAATTAACTGACCCTGCAATTTTCTAGCCAGTTAAAATGAATAAAAAGAGTTTTTTTTTTTTTTAAATTGCTTTGTTTTAATTTGTGATAGACTGTTGGGTTTGTGGATAAATATTAGGAGTACTGTTGAGTAGAGATGAAATTTCACTGCATGAAAATACGATCGATGACTATAAGATTATTCAGGTAGCGAATGTTTTTAATTCCTTTTATCTTCTCGATAATAACTTTAATCTGCATAATAACAACAGTCTGCTAAAAGAGTTTATACCTCTTTATTAATAATTTTAATCATAATTAATACGTTACATATATTCTACTGTCGACTGTTGTTACTTTATTCAATAAATATATACCACTTTAATGTAATATATAATTCATAAGACACCGTCACGGGGGCCTCCACGAATATGAAATCATATTTTCATGCCATAAAAATATATGAGATAGTATTTTAATATCGTTATATATATGTTCTATACAACTACTTGAGACTCAGAGATATATATCAATTATATTTTTTGCAATATAAAATATTGCTTGCATCTTCAACAATGCTCGTTATGTTGGGAGACGTCTTGTCATAGATTTATATGGATGCATAACTCGTATTTTATCATCAAATTAATACATTATACGTTCATACATTTTGAAGTCATATATATATATATATTTGGCATCAAATTAAATAATTATTTTATTTATATCACATTACATATTATGAAGATAATTAAGATTGAAATAAATGTTTTTTAATTAAATATATATTGATGATTTGTGTTATAAATTAGTTTTCTAATAGATGATCTACATATGTAACCCCATGCATTAAAATATATATCGTATGATGCACAGCTTTTCGTTAATTAAATTGAATTTTCTTTTACAATTCCGTGCGGGCATATACATTTACTTATGAATATCATGCATGCACGCACTTAAATTTAATTAAATATCTCTAAAATGTGTCATGCACGCCTCCATTATAAAAATATATTAAAAAATTATCAAATAATAATCTCATGAAATATATTTTTTTTAAAAAAAAATACTTGCATTCAATACAACAATCAAAATTTATTTTATTTTAGTTAATTATCATTTATTTATTAAACTTTTACATATATATATA
>JAEMOT010004280.1:62002-72821 GCA_019297695.1 Apostasia ramifera
TATATATTAATTTCTTTCAAACTTATTATATATATTATAATTAAAGTATATGAGCACATCAAGTTAATATCAAATTGAATCAATTAACTACAATTTTAGCAAACTAGCTTAATTAAGTATGAGAATATCAAATTAAATCAAATCAACAAAAAGTAAAGCAAACATAATTTTGAAGCATATTTTAGATTTCCATCCAAAATTAATCCAACCCAACTATATATATATATATATATATTCTATACCTTTTCTTTTATTAGTATAATAAAATAATAGCTCTATATACATTTATATATTTTTTAATATTGAAAAACTCCATATATTACTGTTCACATATCTGGGATATTCCCGTAATCCATATATAATAATAATAATAACATATAATTAATGATACTCTTTCAATAATAAAAATAATAATAAAAAACTTAAATTTTTTTATTATTATTAAGGCGGGAGATGTTAAATAGTGTTGAATGCTGGCCAATAATACAGAAATATTATGTTGCAAAAATAAAAATATAATTAATGTGGATGAGCGGGTATACGCAAAAAAAAGATGAAAAATCAATATATAAGTGAGAATATTTGAGTAACTTCAACTGAATATAAATTTAGAGAAAATCGGCTTAAATAATTTGGACATATAAATTATAGGTTGATTAAAAATTATATTAAGAAAAAATAAATTACTGAATTTTGCTTATGTAAAAAATGAAAAATAAAAGCTAGAAAAGATATGACAAAAAATTTTAAGAAATAATTTTATATATTTTCGGAGCCAAATTAGTATATATTATTTGATAGAGTGTTTTAATAAAAATAAAAAATATGTATAACTGATCTTGTCTAATAGGATAAAAATTTAATTTATTATTGTTATAATTATTTGGACTACATAAGATTAATTCTCCCCGTAGAAAATGATCACCACTCATCATTAATTCCAATAATATATATATTAAATGCGGATGTATATCACGTGCTTGAGTTATATCTGCATGGCGAGCATGCATACATTATACGTACGGTGCGCTAGCCGTCATCTTCTTCCTCATTACAGTCTTCTAAATACTAACAGTTAACAGAGAGGCGATGCAATGGAGCTCTGCGCCTGAAGCTGCTCGTAGAACTTCCTAATGAACTCTTCTGCCTGGCAATCGACTTCTTCACTCAGCCTCTCACTACCCCCATCCTCTACTGCCGCCGCCAAAGGAGATGCCGACGTCGACGACGGACCTCCGTGTCGGCGGCACCACTGCGGCGAGCTTTCCACTATTAATCTTAGCAGCGCGGGCGACGGTCTCTCCGGCATCAATGCATATGCCTGATCATTACCGGCCTCCTCCGCCGCACCAGCGCTGATGCAGGGGAAGTAGAAGTAGCTGTGCCGCCGCTTCGAGCTCGAGCAGGGGAAGAAGATGATGGGGTTAGGGCTGCTGCTGCAGGAGAATTCGTACTCCTGCCGACGGAGTCGGTTGGAAGAGGAGGAGGCGGCGGCGGAGTAGGAGGAGGAGGGCATCTCCTGGTGCGGCGAGTGTTGGTGGAGGAGGTTTGCTAGGGTTTTGCCTGCGAGCAGCTTCCCTCGCTGCAACACGAGGTTCATCTCCATGACGATGAGCTTTGTGGACTTGTTTGAGAGGAGGCTCTTCCTTGCCATGAAGAAAGCTAAACGGAGGAAGCTCCATAGCTTCTTGGCGCTGGAGGAGGCCGAGTCGATCTCCATGTTTTGGGGGAGGCAGCTAGCTAGGGAGGAGAAGGGGAAGAGAGGGATGGGAGCGAGGAGTGAGAGGCTGAGGTGAGAATTTATGAGGGGGCAGCTCTTGAGAGCTCGAAAAGGAGTAGGGAAGAAAGGGCAGAGGGTGGGGGAGGAGAAATGCTTAGTGACGAAGGAAAAGAGAAGGTTGGTGGAGCTATTACTGATAGGTCCCTAACATTTATGTATCTATAATTATATTTTAGTTTATATTTTTTTAAATTTTTTTTTTACTTAAATCCTTAATTAACAACACTTTATTTTACTTTACTTTTAAATTTCTATTTTAAATTTTAGAAACCTAAATGAGATCTTTAAAAATATAAATCAAAGTATAATAATAGATCATAAACTATATGAACCTATTATTAATTATTATTATTATTATTATTATTTGTTTGCTTAAAAAGAAATTTTATTGGTGAAGACTAGATGGGGCCAACTGCCAATAAATTAATATTAAAAATTGATACTTAAAATGTAATTAATTTAAGAATTCAAGGAGCTTATGTAGGCACTAAGGCCCGTTTATTTGAGCTAGAGAAAAAAAAAATATTTTTTTTATTTAATAAAAAATAAATTATTTTAATATTAAAAAATATGTAAAATATAAAATACTTTCAATTTTAATATTCGTATTTATGTTGGATGTGAAATAAAGTTGATTTTTATAATTGAAATTTATGTTGGGCAAAAAACTAGCCTTGAACCAAACGAGCTGATATTCTAGATAAATAAAAAAAAATCAATATTCGATGCTGATAATTCATCAGCATTCATGTCAGTAGTTCACGAGAAATATAACTAAACATAAGGCGTGAGTCGTGTAGAATTGACAGTACTACGTACTCGACAAATACTTGTGTATCTCACATGATCATTTGTGCAGTGGAAGTAGAGGTTTAAAAGTGTAGATCATGCATAGAATTAACATGATATGAATAAATCGTGAAAAAAATACACATCTAAATTAACCTATGGAGGTTTAACCTGTAAGTTATTATACCGTGCTCCATCATTGTACGTAACTCATACATATTAAGCACACGACTTGCTGTTCTGTAAGTCACATAAACGTAATTAAGCCTCCTTTCAGCACTTTATTAATTTCGTCTAATTTTGAATTGAAAACTACAAATTTCACGAGTTAAAATTAAAAAAAATTCCATCCCTTTATTAATTAAATTATAACAAAGTAAAGAATTATATATAACTTGAATAATTTACAAGTTAAGCTTAAATCTTGGTACATATAGATCTATGTAAAAGTAAATAACTAATATTTTTTTTTTATTATTTCAACATTTTAATATTAAAAAACTCTCATCTATAAATTGATTAACTAAATATTGGTTGGTAGGAACGAAAGAGTTCAATCCAGCTAGTAAACACTAGTTTAAAGGGGGGCCCACCCACTCTTTTTGAAAAGGTCCTACCATTGATGAACGTTATGCAAAAATATATGATATTTAATTTTTACATTGTGCATAACTCATAAATCTAATTAATCATATTGCACAATAAAATAACAAAAATAACAATATATATATTTATATACTTAACAAACTATATAGTAGATTAATTAACTTTACAAAGTAAAAATTATAGCTAGTGATTGGAGATCGAAAATATCGACTCATTAAACAGTCATTAATTGCTTAGGACTAACTTCAACGTAACATTCTCGAGATTTAGCTGTATGTCTAGATTTTATGGAGATAAGTACATCAAGCTTGTCCTACCATTGGAACTGATCAACGTATCTTGGTCTCACCATAGTCGAGGCCCAACAATCGACGTCTAACCCTCTAGCTCCAACATGCGTCTACACAATATTATCAATAATGCGACTCCGTGATCAAATGACAAGTACCTTAAGTATACACAACTTTGTTGGCCCCCGCCCCCAGTACCTATGAGACATGATTTTGAGGCCTTTGAATTTTGAGTACCCAACCTTATTCTCATCCAAAACATCAAAACCTTGTTAAGCCGTGATGTTCTAATTGGATACGATTAACATATATATATAATGGTCATCATGATATATTTAATTTTGATATATAACCTCAAATTTGTTAATTATAATTCAAATCAACTTATAAATTATTTGTAACATTACGTGATCCAAATGTAGAAGCATTAATTGTTCACTTTGACTTTAGGAAAACTGCATGACTTGAGTACTAATTTCTAGGAGGTTATCCATCCCAGTACTACTCCAGCCCAAGTACAATTAACTATGGAGTTTTCCATCATTAGCCTCACGGTTTTGCCCCAAAAGGCGTATGATATATACTACTATTTTAGATCACGTTATCTACTTATACAGCCCAGGATCTCCCTTATTTTCTGATGCAAATCGATTCATTTTTGTGCCCCTCTCACCACTCATTATTCGGTCTAGAAGCCTGTCAGGAGTCGCACTTTACACCAGTGATGATTCTCCTCTCTTGGGACATAATCTGGCGAATATTTCCCGCCCCTTCGGCCAGGGGCATCACATTATTATGGCTCCACACTAGCAATTAATTCATCTTCCATCAATACAAACACCCTCTAAGAAACTGTTTAAAAAGGGAGAAAATTAATATTTCTCTAGTGGAGGAGGAAGTCATGCCGCAGAAGATATTTGTGTAGCCGCCATTACACTTTTTCTATGTTTCAGCGTGGCCTCTTCAGCATTTTAAAAAGGCTGATTGGATGTTTTTGTAAATACTTAAATTGTTTTCATCATTTTTCAAAACTCAGTATCATACGTCTCACGTTGTATAATTTTACCAATAAATATTTCTTAATTTATATTTTTTTAAATTTTTCGTTTAGATTCTTAATTAAAATTGTAAGTGCTTATTAGGCAAAGGTGACAAATTTTGAGCTAATTCGCGAACTAGACACGAACCCGACCCGACTTAACCGAGTATGAATCGAGCTTATACAAGTACGGGTCATAAACAAGTCGATCCAAATTTGACCTACCTAAAAATGGCTTGAATATAGGTTGATAGGTCAACCCAAAATTAATCAAAAAAATTAGTATATTTTTCTTTTATTTTTATTATTAATTATTTAATTTGTATTACATAATTTAATTAAATTTTATGATTATATTAATTCAAAATAAAAAAATATTACATTTATTAAATTATAATATCTCTAAAATTATAATAAATAAGTTAACGAGTTGAGTTGAATAACCCGTTTATTAAATAAATCGGATATGGGTCTTGATGCTTGATCCGTTTAATAAACTGATCGAGTTAGAATTAATTTTAAATAAATCAAATTAATAAAATAATTGACCCAATCTAACTTGCCAACCCGAATTGCTACCCCTACTATTAAGCTTCTATTTTGTTTTACTTTTAATTTCTATTTTAAATTCTTTGAACCTAAATAAAATTTTAAAAAAATATTGAAAATATAAATTAAAATATAATATAAAATAATTACAACAACCTATTAATAATTTGCTCTATGAAAACTTATGAAGCATGCACTTCACGTTGTTGCTATTTGAGGCTTTTCTTTTAATTATCTGTCCTTTTCCCATAAAATGTGTGAGAGAGAGAAAGCAAGTTTTTTTTTTTTTTTTGATAATTACCTACATATCATACCATTTTATTTTATTTATATTTTTCCCATTTTTTTTAATTAATTACGCTATACACACTAAAAATATTATAAAATCTTACATACACACACTTGAGTTAAAACTTAATTAAAATCTATTTGAAAAAAAATTATTCTGTTAGTAAATTATTAAAATTATATTTTTATCCTTAATAATACATATTTTTCTCTTCTTCAATACCACACTAAAGCGCTGATTTGTCCTAAAATTAATTCACGTTGCGGATGTCTCCTTCCTTTGCCGCCACCTAAACATTATGGTTTTAGGATTTTTTTCACTCAAAATACATTTAAATATCCTTAAAATAATATGATGAACGGCTCAGATTTTTTGTAATCTAATTATAGTTAGGTTATTAAAAAATTATGATTACTTATTATAATAAAAATAAGTTAAAATGTGTATATGTAAGATTTTATAATATTTTGAGTGTGCATAGCGTAATTAATTAAGAATAGATGAGTAAGGCATAAATAAAATTAAATGGTGTGACATGTAGATAATTATCTTTTTTTTTTTTGATATTTACATACATAACACTTCTTATCACCATATTTATATATTAAATATTTTTTTTTAAATTACACGCCACATACCTAAAAATTATACTCCACACCCTTTTTCTAAAGCCGCAGTGTAAGTTTTTAAAAATGAGTGTGATATATATAATTATGATAATATGAAGTGTTATGTACGTAATTATTATTATTATTATTTTATATATATATATAGAGAGAGAGAGAGCAAGCTTTCTGTTTGCCACATTTTGGAATTGCGTTCATCATAAGGATTTATATGTAATGTTAATTAAAGGCTAATAATCTTTATATATGCGTTATTGCAGTAGGATTATAAAAAATAACTCAAATTTTAAAATTCTCTTAATTAAAATGCTCAAAATTGGGTTCGACTCGGGCTTAACTCTCTTGAATTCGAGCCAAACTTTGACCGACAGATCAAGCTCAAGTTTTATTTCCATTTGATTTCGAAAGCTGAAGAAAAGTCTTCGATTATCTAATCTCGGCATCCTAAGTGATTCGAAATACACTGGATCCTACCGACTCTGGTAAAACACGCGCTATTACTAATAGAGTCTCGCTACATAGCTTAATAATTTATTAATAATTGATCTTAAATTGATCAATTATAAATTAATATCTTAATTCATTCAATAATCCTGTAAATAAAACTTTAATTTATTAAAAAATTCAGCAAATTTTGTAAATTTTAACTTATAATTAACATGCATGCATGGATGTTTACAGTTTAGATGACATCATGTACACGTCTGTATGAAGTGTGGTTATGGAATAGATTAATTATATGTGAGTGCCTGTGGTATAGGAGTGTTTTTTATAGATCCCAATCATTTTACTTAGTTAAAAAGAATAAATAGTATAAGAATAATGATTGGATGATGCTCGGAACAAAGAATAAAAACAAAATTTCTGAGCTAATGTTAATATAATCGAAGATGACAAGTAAAATATACAGTCGATGGAGAAAAGCCGTTGAGCCGAGCTAACGACTTGATTATGTTGTGGCGGCGGAGCAAGGGTGCGTTCGTATGTTTGGGGGCCGCCAAGACAATCAAAGAGAAAGTACCAAAATTAACGTGAATTGGAACCTTACCTCTTAATTATATCTAGGGGCTGGGCTGTGTCAAGTTAAGAGCAAAGGTTCTACTATAAACTGAAAGCAAACCGCCAAAAGCATGTACGTACAAAGAATGGACGTTGTAAAGAGGGAGAAATTAAAGCTTTACGAATACGCCCAAGGTTTACATAGCTTCTCAGGGCTCAGATGCGTACACAGACAAAAGAAAACCTTCTAGTCAAAGAAAGGTTGGATCAACAAAGAGAAGGCACAGAAGAAGTCCTTAGACACTTGCAATAGAAGTAGCTACTGACCAAAAAAATCCTTGCTATCTCCGGGGACTCAATTCATAGCTGATGAGATGGATTTCTAGCAATATATGCTCTACTCCTATGCAAGTACGATGACGACATGTAGCCCAAAAATTCTGGCACAACAAAGACACAAGATCCTTCTGAAGAGAAGGGCATATACTTTATCCTTTCTCTATCGTGGTGCCATCTACAATGTCATGAGATTGTTCGATCGTGACCTCTGTTGTTCAGCACGACCATTTTGGTGCGGTGCCTAAGATTTGTTTGGCGTGATCCGTGGATGCAGCCAGTTCGTCCTATAAGCAAGGGATTGCCTTAGGTCAAGGCATCTGCATCAACTGAGCACTACGTGGAGGGTCGAGATACAGTAAGAACTCCAAAGGCTCCATACGTAAACAAGTACTTAACTAGTATATGTAATTTTCGAATAGATTGCTTCATTTTTTTTTTCAAATAGATCAAAGAACATGTTCGTATATATAATTTACAAATAAAACACTAACTTTATTGTCATTATTTACTTAGGATCTGGCAAAGGGGAGATGACCAATCGCAGTCAGATGGGCAGCAAAGAAAAAGTAAAGCAATAAAAAGAGAAAGAACAAATTACTGATAGGTCCCTACTGTTCAGCTAAAATTACATTTTAATTCATATTTTTTTTAAATTTTTTTAATTAGGTCTTTAAATTTAAATAGTACAGACCTATTATGTTCATATTTTGCTTTACTTTTAAGTCCCTATTTTAAATTCTAGAGACCTAAGCGAAGAATTTCAAAAAAATATTGAAAATCTAATTGAAGGATTTCAAAAAAAAAAAAACCAAAGTGTAATTTAATTATATGTAAATTGTAAAGTACTATTAGTAATTTGCCAAAAGAAAAAATAGATGAGGCAAAACCTCAATATAGGAAAAGAGTAAAGAGTAATGCTACATATTCTCTATAAATGACAGCAAATATTGATGTCAACTAGGATTTTCTATGTGATACTATTATCACGTAAGCAAAAGCAACATTTTGGAGTTATTTATTGAGATTACAAAATATTTCTCAACGAGAAACCCACAAGGATTAGGACAGGCTGTGGGACCTGTGAATAATCCAATCATGAAGATCACACGATTATTGTGCAAATTATGATTTAGATTGCTAGTCATGAATGTTAAACAAGCTAAATGAGAAATCAAAATATACCATCGATATATATATATATAGGACTAGACGCAACCCTTACCAAAAAGCTTACTATGATTACAAATGAATTACACGAAGGAGACCTAGCTAGCCACCACTATTAGACCATTAAGTTAATGGCGGTACGTAATAAGTCTTGGGAGTTTGATTACTTTTGACTCGCGTATGCGTTCCTTGGAGAACTCTCAATGAACCACATCTGTAACCACCAGATAAGTTATGGCAAAATGCGAGCATTAGTGCTACTCATCATCGTTTGTCGAAGTATGAAGGACAATCTTAGTACTAGAAGATGAATCACCATAAATGACATCCTTATGGAGTATTTTTGGCATTTGGCACAGGAATTTAGAGAACTTCAGTGAGTCCATCCCAAGGTATTCTTCAGGACTAATGCCCTGAAAGCCAACTAGAAGATGAAAACTGTCACACCCTCATTTTAAAGATCAATTATCCATAAAATAAGGGGAGACTTATAGTCAGAATTACACAACAGATTATAAGAAAAAAGCATCTTTATTCATCTCATAATAGGGTTACATAAGTTCGAACACTAAGCAGGTCAGCCAGAGTAATCTTAGATTAGAAAACTGAGGGGTAAAGCAATTAAACTAGATAATGGTAAATATCGGTGGGACTATACGGGATGTAGGGAAATATCTTTCCTGGAATTTTACAGTCTTCTCCTAGCAACAGATTATTTACCTGAAAAGCAACAGTCAGTCATCAAGACCGAGTAAACGATCTCCACCTTAGCATAGGCCAGGTGAGGTCTTATTAGGGGTGGCAATATATGACTCGACCCGTGAACCCGACCCGTGAACCCGACCCGAACCCGACCCGCAAATTTCGAGTATGGGTCATGAATTTTGACCCATTTATTAAACGGGTCGGGTTCGGGTTGGGCATAATCGGGTCGGGTAGGGTTCGGGTTGAGCATTTATCAAAAAATACTCTATAAACGGGTCAGGTCGACCCGCCAACCCGACCCATTTATTAATTGGGTCGGGTCGGATTTGGGTTCGACCCGAACCCGACCCGCCGACCCATTTTGCCACCCCTAGGTCTTATAGCTCAATTTAACAACAGATCAGAATATCATATTAACTTGTAATTTCAGATTAACTTATAATATTATCATGTTTCATACTATGCATATATATTAATAAGTATAAATTTTATAATGATGAAGGATCAGAATCCACAGATATACGTCACCACTGTGACAACAAAAGTAGCAGATACGTCACCAGTGTGACAATAAATTTATCAGATACGTCACCAGTGTGACATCAAAATAACAGGATGCAAGTATGTCCCACACACGACGCCACGCATCCAGAAAGTGGTTTGTCAACCACCGGGATCCCAGCGCATCATAATATCATATATCTTAGATACATGGGTCCAATGTAACCCAGTATAATATCTCAGCATATAGCCCAATAGAATATCAGCATAAAGCCATGCAGAATATGCAGGATATTACTCACAAAATATAATTGATATCATTTTATATATTTAGTTATTTTAATTTAATAATCACACTGTCCTAAGTTCAGTGAAAGCCATCTATCTGGATGAGAGACGATATTAGTTTGCTGGTGGATGACGTGTTCCCTGATTAAGTTCAATATAAATAATCAATATTGGGTTTAATAGTTTCAAATATTGACTTAAAGTATATAGACTAAATAGGTCAGATAAGTCAAGTGAATTAAAATTGGTCAAACCAGTTCAAATGAGTCAGATCAGGTCAACTTGGGTCAAACTGAGTTAGTTCAGGTTAATGGGTCAAATGAGTCAACCGGGTTGACTCGGGTCAAACGGGCTGAATCGGGTCAAATGGGTTGACTCAGATGTAACTAGTCGACTCAGATGTAACAGATCGAGTCAGATGTAAAGGGTTGACACGGGTTATCTTAGGTCAAACGGGTTAACTCAGGGTTTAATGGGTCGACACAGATTTATCGGATTTGATACGGGTTAAGTGGGTCAACATATGTTTAAACAGGTTAATCACTAATTCAATTGAGTTAACAAGAAAAATCACCGAATGTAATTTAAACTTAGTAAGATCAGAATTCTTACCTAACAGAGTCTCGCCGCTAGAGGAGAGGCGCACCAAGATGGGTTAACGATGCAGTGGTTGTGGATTTTATTTGGGAGCTCTGAGGCATATTTATAGGGAGAGGTGAACTTATTAGGGCGGAACCGTTGGTGGGTGGTAGTTGGTGGTTGGGAAGGTAAATTTAATAGGGCGGGACCATTGGTGGGTGGAAAGGTAGGAGAAAGGCAGAGGAAATAATAAATATATATATATATATATAT
>JAEMOT010004280.1:72995-97823 GCA_019297695.1 Apostasia ramifera
TATATATATATATTTTATTAAAACTGATTGCAGGAAATGCTTATTTAATATAGCAATTATTTTGAAGTCCTCAGATGACAGATGCACTTATATTAAATCCATAAGAATATATATATATATTTAAATATTAATAGGTATTTTTTAAGCAGATTATTACAAAAACTCCACTCTGTACCTCAACGAGGTCATGCATAAGCCAGAGTGTAGGGTCTGAGAATTTTATAACTAAAATCTGCTTCATGTCACTTTTGCCCAATTGCTGTGGTAAATTGAAATGGAGATCATCTTCATTAACATAAGAATCATGATTGTAGAGATTTGGTGTGGTTTATTGGGGATTTATTAGACCAAATTGTTCTATGATTCGGTCAATTTTAGACTACTTGTCACACCCTCATTTTCATGAACCAATTATCTATAAAATAAGGGACGACTTACAGTCAGAATGAGTTAAGATGAGTTAAATAGGTTAACTATCAGTTAAACTTGGGTTAAACTAATCAAATTGAGTCAATAAAAAAAATTATTAAATGTACTTTAAACTTAGTGGGACTAGGATATTTACCTATTCTAGCAGAGTCTCGTCGCTGGAGAAGAAAAGAGAGAGTCACACCAAAATGAGCTAAGGATACATAGGTAAACTAGAGGTGGTGAGTTCTGTATGAAGGCTCTGGGGCCTACATATAAAAAGAAGTGAATTTAATAGGACAAGACTCACTGGTGGTTGGCTAGGCGGGAGGAAGGCAGAGGAAAACTTCCTATTTAATACGAATGATAGGAGGAAGGTAGGGGAAAACTTCCTATTTAATGCAGCTGATAATAAAAAATGACAAAAAAATTTCAAAAAATATATTCTATTAAAACAGATCTTCAGAGATTTTATTTTTAATGCAATAATTATTTTAAAGTCCTCACATTACAGATATACTTATATTAAATCCAAAAAAATATAAATAAATATTAATAGGTATATTTTTAAGTGAGTTATTACACTACTTGTATCACAAAATCAGAAATTGTGGTTGTAATCTAGCCCTTGGGATTTTTTTATCTTGGTTAGTGGGGAGGCCTGTTGAGTTATAGTCAATGTGTGATGGTTTAGCCTTACCTTTCAAGCTAAACAAAGTGAAACTATAGCTCGGCGTAAAAATGGGGCTTTTGAGTCGAGACCTAGTCTGCAGGGAGACGGTCTAGTTTTAGATCCGTTGGACTAAGTTTTACTTGTGATCGCCCTATTGATGGTGCTGGTTGAATCATTTAAAATCAAGTATAGAGGTTTGTTAGATTGATGTCCCCTTGTCTTCTAATTCATTTAAATTTTGATTTAGTTAAAATTATATATATATTAACTTCCTTTCGAAAAGGATCTCTTAACTTCTATTAACTTTTGTTAAGCACCAAGCGGAGAAAATGTAATGTAATGCGAAAACACTGACCATAAATTAGAACAATGAAAAAGGCAAGATAAAATGCAAAATGATTATTTTAGACATAATTTTTGAATTTTTGTAACTTTAATGCATGAGAATTGTTGATGAAAGTTGGAAAAAATGCTTGATTAAATACAAAATGAACATTATGATGTAATTAGATGACTGATAAATCATACACTTAGACAAAAAAATATATAAAGATAGAAATCAATTCTCTGTTTGACAATTGACTAAAAAAATTAACTTATTTTAATCATGACTAAAATCTTAAAAATTATTTTCTATCTCATCTTACACAAATTCAAACATTAAACAATCATTTTTTTTCACATCTAACACAATTTTTAATATGACTAACTCACTTTATTTCACATCATACACATTTTTCTAAAAATTTTCACAATATTTTTTTTAAATCTTCTTTCTTTCCTCCGACTAAACCGAGCCAGAATTTAAAAAGACATGCAAGGAATTTATCCAACTTTATTTACTTTAAAGCGAGTTCATTACCTTAGTGAATCAGGTAAAAAATCAATGTCTGATGAAAAGAGAGGATGAAAGAAATCATGTGAGGATAGAGTACAACTCATCAATGCATATGAAGTATTAACCAGAATAAAGCAGTATGGGTTAGAGAACTTTATTCACTGCTCAGAGAACATGATTTAAATGTTTGCTCACAGCCAAGCAATGAAAGATTTCCCAAAAAATCCTTTAACCCAAAAAATGTGCATAGTTTACATGCTATGCAAAAAGGTAGGAACATGCTACCTTTTTTGATTTATTTAGAAGTTATAGGATTTCACATGTATATCGCAGTGCAAATAAGGTAGCTGATTATATTGCTTCTATTTCCTGTGACAGTGATATCCGGTGGGAATGGGAAATGCCTCTTCCTCATGATCTTCATGCGATCATAAGCCAGGATCGTTAGCTTTGTACTTGATGTACTGCTTTACTTTTGAGTAATTTAGGCCTGACTGACTTTCAAAAAAAAAAATGCATAGTTTACATGCTATGTAAAAAGGTAGGAACGTGCTACCTTTCTTGATTCATCATTGATTCATTCACCTAGCAAAATTTTTCGGAGAGGGAGACCCATGCCTACTTACCATTTTGATTATTTTGTTCTGAGGTTAAAGCTTGAGTATCACAAAACCCAAATTGCAAGCATATGAAGATTTTTCTGGTTGCATTGTATAAAAATTTGGGGACCCAAAAACAATAGGATCCACTACAAACCCTATTCATCACCAGCGATCGTTACCACTCGGGCATTGCCCACGAAGATTTACTCCACTACAACTTAGCGAATTGGAATTCCAAGTGAAGACTACCCCTTCAATGTGGAGACGAAGAGATGACACTTTATTGCATCGCTAGGACAGTAGTAACAGATGGCAACCTTGAAGCTGTGAATATGTTCACGAGCATCAAACTTGCTCTTAGCAATCTAGCTTCAGAGCCCTAAAGTCTTTAGGAACAGGGTCATTGAGGATTATCTCTAAAAAGAGCACAAGGGCCAAAACCAAGAGACAAAGTCCCTTGGAACGAGAAACCTCAAACAGTGGAAAAGCGAAAGGGAAGAAGAGAGGAGTTTGCATGATTGAAGTAACAGCCGAAGAAATGGACTAGAGTTCAAGTTGGAATGTAAACTCTTAAAGATCAGAAGTATTGAGGGGCAAACAGGGGTACCGAAGCCACGGAAAAGTATAGCACTGCTTGTGTCACTAGAGAAGAAAGTGGCGCCGCTTGCACCTGTGCCAAATGATGGTGTGCCGCTTGCACTCGAGAAGGAGATAATGGTGCAGCCGGTGACAAAGACATTTGTAAAATAGGATGCATCTGGATAAGGGCCTATTGGGATAGCTGAGAATTGGAGACGCCGCTTGCGCTTGTAATAGGCACTTCAAAGGGTCTAGTTGCGGAGGACATTGAAGTGCTGCTTAAGCATAAGCTGGTGATGGTGCCGTATACGCCCTAGTCATTGCTAGGGCAACTTTTAGTGCCTAGATTATTCCAGCCACAACCTCAGTAAAGGAGGTAACTATCCTACAATGCTCTTAGATCTTCTGAAGTTTGCAGTGTTGGAGGTCTAAGAAGAAGCCCCAGTTCAGGATTTGCAAGCTTCCTCATCATTGGCACTTTGCTTGTTTGTCTCCCAAGGCGACTGCAATGTCCACGCTTCATACTCAAACACTGCGTGAGAACACCAAAGAGGAGTGTTAGATTCACAGTGAGGCTCTAATAGATAGAGAGTCTAGAGAGATAAAGAGAGGAAATAATGAAGAAGAAAAGTATAGATACAAAGATTTAACGTAGTTCAAATATATCCTCTTATGTCAACGTGCTGAACTGAAGCCAAAGAATCCACTAAGCCAAAAAGAAGGGGGTCACCAGAGGCAAGTACAAGGCTTGGTTATAAGTGTGGAATGAGGGATTCCCTTAGGGTTACTAAGCTCAAACAAATCTTCTTTTATTGAGGAAGTTCTAGGGTCGATAAAAACAAAAATAATAAAAAAACTGAGTGCTAAGAAGAGGAGCAAAAGACTGGAGCAAGCAAGCTGATATTGACCAGAGCTTAGAGGTATTATCAGATCGATTTCAAGTGAGCTGAAGGCAACTCAAAATAAAAAATTTCAAGCTTGGCTCGGCTCAAAATAGTTCCGAAATTGAAATGGAACAAGATTCGACCCGGCTCGGCTTAACTGACTCGATTTCGAGCCAGCTTGAACCATGATTCGATTTGACTCATAATTATAAAAAAAAGTAAAAATATTATATATCCAAGGGGATTTAATCTTTAGACCTTGAGGAGAATCTTCTCCACCCTACTACTAAACCACTAAGCTAACTTATATGTAATAATATTCTATATATATATATATATATATATATATATCAAAATTATTTAAGTTATACATATAATTTCAAGCCAAATCGAATCATGTTTCGAGTGAGCCAAGGCCAACTCGAATTCGGCTCAAAATGAACTTCGAGCCAAATTCCCTAGCTCATGGTTCGATTAAAAAATTTTGAACCGATTTCTAGTCAATGTAAAAACCAAACGAGTTCCGTGTGAATTTCGAGTTTCAAATATTTATAACACCCCTACCGAAGCTACCGCCTGTTATAGCTCTAGGAAACCATTGTGATGTTGTCACATGGCTCAAAGAGTCTGTTAGGCTATTAGACGACTAAAGTACCCGGTAGCCCACATTGTTGTTGAAGGAAATGACCATCGTAGTGCTACATGTGCACATCAAGCGGAACATCATGATTGGAACATTGCCGCACTACTGGTGCTCTATTATAAAATTTGACATTACAACGGTTTGTTGTAACAGAATTTTTGATGTGGATAGGTTAGTAGAGATTATCTACTTAGAAAGAATGCCAAATTGATTAAGAAAAAGCTTAAGCTCGAAATGGAACCACTTTGCACGAGGTACGAGTTTGAGAGATGCTTGACCAAAGCTTAGTGAAGGTGTGGACTGAGGCGTGCTTCTGGATGGGGCTATAAGGAACCTTCCTGGAGAAGTTATAGGAAGCCTTCTTGGATGTCATTGTAAAAGATCTTCCCGAACGAGGTTGTAGAGGACTTTCCCAGATGGGGTTGTTGAGGACCTTTTCGGATGGGTTTATAGGAAACCTCTCCGAACGGGTTGCAGAAAAAAAACCTTCACAGACAGAGTTGTAGGTGCGGCCCAATTTGTCCGAGCTTGGTTCAACAAATGAACTGATCCAAATTGGTTCATTCCTGTCAGATCTAGCACCACATTGACAAGTAAGGTTGATCAGAAAGTCACTAAATAAATAGATTGATTTACATGGATGTGTAATTGTTCCTAAGAAGAAATACATATAATCCTAATGAACAATGAAACTAGTGCAGTGAGATTAATAGACATGAAAAAATTCTACATCATCAATGGAATCTAACTGACCAGAAAAGATATGCACAAGACAACTCGACCCAACCATGAAGATAGCAGTTACAAAAATTAATTTCGCTATTTTTCCATCTTGCTGGGCTGCTTCAATTTACCCTCATTCTCATCCTCACTACCTGGTGCCTGCCAATGGTTTCGAGACTCAGAAAAGTGAAAGCAATAAAGAAAAACAATGTTATAAAAAAAATAAATGAATACATGTTATTATCATTATAAACAAGTTACAAGTAGTTTCATTAATTATAAATAAAATGAAACAAATAGCATGTGATTATACATTAAGGCTAGGTTATTTTCAGGTTCCTTAGATTAAGGATTTTATTTTGGTCCATATATTTAAATTGTCACACTTGGAATTCTTTTTGTTCAATGTCATGTTATTTAAAGAAATTGCTCATTTGATTTGATGACAAATTTAAATAGCATTATAAAAAAATTACAAAATTATCTCTTTAAAATGACATCTAGATGTTACTCAACAATCTAATTATAATTGAGAGATGTGATATTGAATTAATTTTTTATTGTCATCTTTTAATATAATAATATTAAAGTAAACAAAAATCAATTCAGAGATAATATAGACATCTAGCTAACACAAATATCTAGATAACATTAAACAAAATGCCACTTAATCATTTTAATGGCTTCCATAAAAGCATGATGGGTTGTTTGACCAATGACCAAAATAACCCTCTTACTTATGACCCACATAACAGCAAAAAAAGCAGGGTACCATTTTCCCATATTATACTTTCAAAGATTGTAGGGTGATGCTCTTACTGAGGTGCCTTCAAGTTGATCAAAATCATCATCAAGACCAACGTCACCATCCTCTGAATATAAAAACGATGTTATTAATGGCAGACAAGTTCCAACAATCAAATAAAGCAAATAAAGCAAATAAAGCGAATGATAATCAAGTGTTATAAAAACCTGGCCCTTCGTCACTGCTTCCAAGATCTCCCAAAAGAAAAACATCCAAGTCTTGCTCAGCAGTTGATGAAGCTGAAGCCTTGCTTTGGAACTTGGAGGATACCCTCGCTGCTTCTTTAGGAAGTTGAGTATTGTTTGAAGAAGTTTCTTTAGTTATGTTGCTCTGCTTTGGTACTTCCGATTTCACATTTAAATCTTCCATGTATTGCTTTTCGTATCTAATAGAAAGGGTGAGATCAAGAACAAGAAATGAGATAAAAAAATATTAGTTTTGCGGGGATAAGCAGTTGACTTCCTTAATTAAGCCCATAATTTGCACACGAAAGTGTTGCAGAATAATCCCAAAGAATTTTATTATAAGAAATGCTGAAGTATATACCAAAAAAAGAGCAAGATTTTGCTAGTACAAATCTCATAATTGCATTTAAAAGGGTGCTATGAAGGCCGTAGCAAATTTCAACCACCAATGTGTGTTAAATTAACAAGAATGCATTAAGGAAGCATTTGATTCAAGTTATCTTGTTATTATGTCATGTCATCTAAAGAAAATAATTATTTGGTTTAATGATATGTACAAATAACTCTCTAAAATTATGAAATTATACCTCAAAAGATGTAATCTAGATGTCATGAAATCTATATTACATAACACTAAGATAACATTGAACTAAATGCCCCCCTAAGAAACATATTCATTTGCAATTTTAAAACATCAGCACTAATCAAATGCAAATATGGTAGGACACTAGCAATAACCTAAACCAAATTGAATTGCAATATTTTTTTTTTGGATAAGGAATTGCAATATTTCAAATCTAGCCATTTCGACTCATTTCAAAAAACTGTTAAAAGAGAACAGGGAAATCAATGAATTGAAAAAAAAAACATTGCATTCTTTCACATTAAAAAACAAATAAGAAAAACTCGAGACTTCTAAGAGTTTACTAAATTGGAATAACAGCACATAAAGACGATGAGTCTCAGATTATCAAGCACAGTGCAAGCCTAGAATATTCAAGGACAGCTAAATCAATGTTAAAAATGTCCTGTCACATATTATTAGAAAAAGTGATTTTATTCCCTTCCTATCATCCAATGGATGAGTCACCAAAGCACAGTGGATTGCAATTAAACAAACAATGGTGGTAGAAAAATGTGGTGCAATAACTATTGGGGACACCATTACACTAAACAAATTTGAATAACTGAAACCTCAAAACTTTTGCATTGTTTGATTGAAGATGCTGAGTTGAACTAGGCTATTAAAGATGAATTGTCATTGGAGAAGATTTTAATAATTAAAGGCCAGAGAGATTTGAATTGAATTGATTTGATTTGATTGAAAATTCCAAGTAAATTTGAGTAGATTGAGATTTTTGAATTGATATCATATTTTTGACTGATTTTATTTATATTGTATTTGATATTTTTCATGTCTTTCTCTAAACCAGAGTTATCATATTTTAATAGTAGACAAGACCCCAATGCATACTTGAATAAAAAAGTTGACATGGGTTGTGATTTAAAATAGTATGATGCCTCTGAGAATTGGAAGATTATATTTGCAAAGATGAGACTTACTATGCATGCTAGGCAGCACCTTGAAAATGTCAACTAAATTGATAGATAACTATGTACCAATCTTACATCAAGTAGCACAAATACTTTAAGAGATTTCACACACTAAACCAACCTACTCCTACCAGGTTAGGACGTACAACATGAGATCTACGGCTACACCTATTCCCAATGTTTGTCCACCTCTTTTGAGGGAGGACGAAATAGAGTGCATAATATATACATTAGTAGTCATTGAGAGCTCACTCCTTCCAAGAGAGTGACAGAGTACAATTCCAAGATTTTCGTGGTCTTGTCACCAAAGTACACACCTTTACACACTACACCAGTCATATTGTATCATCTCATTTTCTATATTGTGTCCGTGCATCCTATGTGCTTTTACAATATTAAGTAATTATCATTACTAAATTACACCAATATATTAATAATATTATTAAATATTTAAGTTTTTTTATTCTTTGTTGTTATTTAATGAGTCTAATTTGTTTTATGTATCATGCATTTTCTTAAATATGAATTGTTACTTATGTTATTAAGCATATAATGTATATTATTATATTCATCCTCCAGCTTGTCATATCTGTGTTTTGTATTTTAAAAAGACATGTCATCACGTCATATCCTTGTGTTGTGCCAATGCTTCCAAGATATCCATTATAAGAGCACTAACTCTTTATCTATTTTTATTTATATAGCGAATATTGCTTTATTTTTTCCATTATAGATGAAACCGTAGAGCCCATAGAGATTGTTATAACATCTGATAATAAAAAAAAGACTGTAGAGTACTGAACTCTATTATGTTGTGAGCCCTCAGCATCATGATGACACTGGACTCGATCCGACTAAGTATTAGCAACCCGGCTTAGCAAGAAGGGACATTTATTTGAGATGACCACTTATTAGAAAGCCCCACCTTGGAGATAGCATAAGTAGAGAAAGAATGAACATTTTAGGAGAGCTCACAAGTCCAAGTGGGTAGTGAAAATGCAAACAATTAGTTTTAGGTGTTCGTGAGTTACTATTTGAGAATCATTAGTATCTTTCACAACAAATTAATTTTCACTTCTTATTACCGATAGGCTAATCACTGTCAAAAAATGGATCCCTTTGTTGTTGCAAATTATCTTTCACAACACATTAATTTTCCCTTTGTTGTTGATAAGTTATCACAGTCTCTTGTTGTTCAGTTCATTGGAAATTTGCTCAGGCCAATGGTAAATGCACACATAAATTAGCCAACACCTACAGGAACTAGGAAAGTTTTTGTATAGAGTCAAGCCTACATCGAGTTTTATATAGGGAAAATTGTGCATAGGTTCCTAAGGTCTTAATATCTTTGCGCGTTGGTCTATTTATTTTTAAGTATAGCACTCAAGTCCCTGAGGTCTTAGGGTTTTTGCAAGTTAGTCCACGAATTTTAAATTATAGTGTCGTGTCCCTAAGTTTGATTTATTAACGCGTCATTACTAGGTCCCAAGTCTCAGATGAAAAATGTGAAGAATTTTGTTAGGTAGTCGACAGCCAGGAAAGCACTTACATTGGTGAGATGACAATTGACTAGATAGAAGCACTTGCATTAGTGAGTTTATTAGACAAAAGTACTTGTATTGATGAGATGACAATTGGTGATTAAGTAATCAGATATTTGAAATGAAGTTGACCCAGGCCTTGTTAGGTTGACCTTATGCTTTAAACATAAAGATTTCATCTTGCCATTTTATCTTCCAATCTAAGCTTTTTTAAGCTTATTTCGCTTGATGTTTAAGACGCCTATAAATAGCGATCACGCCCTAATCCTTGATAGACATAGAAAATACTTAGAAAATATTTTAAAAGGTTCAAAAAAGGATTTGAAAGTACTCGTGTTTTATTACTCACGTGCTCAAGTGTCCCAAGTAGATCCATTGTTCCTCTCAAGCTAATCAAGGTTGATCCATAAGAGGTGGACTGATGTTTGGTTAATATATTGTTGTAGTTTTATTACCCTTTAATTTTTTTTTGAGGGCTATTACACTTTATTGCTCTCTAGTAAGGATGGCAATTTGGACGCCCCATGGAGTTCCACCAGCACCTACTCCAAACAGGTCAAATGTTTTTTGAAAAAATTAAAAACCATTGGGGGAAGTTTTTTTTTAACCAATGTGAGTGCAAGAATAAAGTAATTTTTATTAGCCCTAGCTAAAATATAGTTAAAAAAATAAACCACCCCTACAACCTAAAACCCTCCTGGACTATGTTTGGTTGAGCTAAATGAGGAGCTGCGAGGGAAATACTTTCCCTATGTGGCGTTGACAGGGGGAAGATATTCCTACCCAGGCGAGGATGGGGCGGGTGTGCAAGTATCTAAGGTACAGAGCGAGTGCAGATTTAGGCTAACCCGCCCACTCGCCTCATTGCCATTCATACTCTTTGAGATCTTGTATTCCTTTCTCCCCTATGCCTCTTAATACCTGCCCTCTTCACAAGGAAGTGAGGTGGAAATAGGCACAAAGATATTGGAACCACATTATATCTTCTATCCCTTAGTAATGCTTGATGATAACCTTGGCATACTATAGAGGAGGAAGGCATACAAGATCTCAGAGAGTCTGAATGGCAATGAAGTGAGTGGGCAGGTTAGCCTAAATCCGCACTTAATAATGTTTACTTATTCATAATTATTAATTTTGTTCAAAGTTTATTCAAATACTCCCGCTAAATGCTATTTTTGATCCTTGATCTACTTCTTTCATGTGATTGGGATTCATGAGAAGAGCTACATCAGATTGTTTTAATCTTTCCTAGAGACACGAGCAAAGTTGAGTCATATTCAATAGGTCGAGTTTTTCCAATCCTAGGAGACTTAATGGGGACACTATTACGAAAGAAAGATTTGAACAAATGAAGAACTCAGTTGATTAAATATCTAATATACATTGGGAAATTTGACAAATTGAAGATCTAAAGGTTTGTGTTTGACTTGATTTAATGGAAGAATTTGAGTTAATTTGGGATGATCGAAAATGTTGAGCTGATTTAGGAAGATTGAAGATCTGTCA
Source organism: Apostasia ramifera (assembly GCA_019297695.1). Lineage (NCBI taxonomy): Eukaryota > Viridiplantae > Streptophyta > Magnoliopsida > Asparagales > Orchidaceae > Apostasia > Apostasia ramifera. Next base: position 83,940 of record JAEMOT010004280.1, read on the forward strand.
TATTTTGTCTTATTTTATTTTATGTTGTACATAATAATCTTTACTTATCCTAGGTAAATTTAATTTTTTGTTTTCTATGTTATTTCATATTTTACTTCCTGTTTGCAAACTCAAATGTACTAAGTTCACCAGGTAAAGGCTTCTCTTCTTTTTAAATGAAATATATATATATAGAGCTAGCTAATTTATGTAAATCAATACTATCGATAGGAAAGGTTGATACCTGGATAAGAATATCTAAAGCCAAGCTATCAGGAAAGTAAACAAAAAAGAAGAGTTGTTTTATCGATTTCCTTTCATTGTTTCACATTATGACAATGTCGTAGAGCTTGGACAACATCCTAACTTCTCATTAGACTCTTCCACTTCCCCTCACCAACACCTCATTGCCCGAATCCTGCCTTTCCATTGTCATTGTGAGAATGTGCACAAACATTGCAACACTCACCCAAGTCCTCTCATTAATGATCTTGCTCTCACAAGCAGCGAGAATGAAATTACATCCCAAGGGCCCAAGCTTGAGGAACCATTCGAGCTTAGTTCAATCCATTTTCTCCAAGTTAAGTCAAACTAGCTTGTTCTGAGAGGTACTATAATCATCTAAATCAACTAATTATTGCTTAATTCAAATACAATTACTTGTTCACTCATACTGCTCAGTTCATCTATTTTAGAAATTTAATTTTAAATGAGAGCAATTATTGTTGGGTTTAATTGTCATATTTCACAATTAAACTCATGGTATGCTAAAATCAGATCTAGTTAATAGAAACAAAGTCCTAATTTGATTTAGTGAATTCTTAATTCCCATCGATTCACTTTAATTTAAATTTTAAATAATTGTAATGTTACAAGGTTTTAATTTCTTATCAATTATCACACAATTCCTTTGGGAAAATAATTACCTTATTGTAATTAATTTGACATTAATCAATTGATCCTTAAATTCACAAAACATCTACATATTGATCTTCGTCAGTATCTATAAAATATGAGATTCTAACAATTAAGGTTGTTAGCCATGTCTATCCTTGACTTTTAGGGGCTCCAGTATGCAAATGAACGGGAGCTCAAGTCATAGCAGTAATGATAGATAGTCATTAGATATAATCTTCACTCATGCTTATAGAGAATATTGCTTCAAAGAGAACCGGATGGAGAAGAGAAATCCATCTAGCTGACTCCAATTAGCTTCAGACTAAGGTTTATTGTTGTTGTTGAAATCCAACAGATTAGCTCTTACAGGTGTTAAGCTTGAAAACCAGCTAGTACAATTGCAGGAGAACCTAACAAAGAAGGATTATACTCAGAAGGTAGCATTCATAGTAAAAATTGAGTGAACACCATATTAATTATTCAGATCTACATACTTAACTCCATGTATACTGTCAAAAGACATGGATAACCTGGTTTTAATTTCAATGGATAAGCACATGCATGCATCCTGTTATCATGCTTCTTAATTGTAGAAGCCTCAATTAAGAAGCCTCAAAACGAGTAGTGATTAGCTTATCACTCTTCAAGTAAAAGTGATAACAACCATGATTAAAGAAGACAAATACTAACCGAGACACATAATTGTTCACAAGTATAAAATATATCCGCCAAAACCTTTTCTCCTTCATGTAGCGTGGGCAAAGCTCATATCTGAATTTTGATATTTCCTGCGAGCATTAAAATATTTGATACTACTAAGCAGTCCTTGAAAGTTCAAACAACAAAATTGTTTATATAACTTGGGCATGCATGCAGAAATACTAATTTCATGGTGATGCATAACAATATAAAATTCATTTAACAATTGGAAGCAAGATACAAAGCAGAGTACGCATTGGATAGCAGTAGAAGGCTAACATACCGGGACTTAGAAAAATGAATATGCCAATAACACTATGAACAAGAACAAAGCTGAAGTTACAGCGCATGTAAAATGATAACGTCTTAATAATTATTTAGTTAGTAATTTATTAGTGGTAATCAATATGTATAACAATCAAAACGCTGCATCATTTATGTAGCTTCTTGTATGTGTATTAAGCTAGCAGAATGCCAATGCCAATACCCACCACACGTATTGGTTTAGGGTTGTTTAGGGTATAGGGTTTTAGCATTTAGGATTTTAAGATTTAGGGTTCAGAGTTTAGACTGCTATGACTAATACCCACCATACGTATTATCAACATTGATAGCTGTGGTCTTATCCTCCTATGACTATGAGGCCATCTCTCCTATGGGAGATAAACATGAAATACAACTCTATCTTGGCTATGGACTTCAATATGTCTTACCTTACCCTTTGTCCTTATAATTGATACATTTAAGTACTTGGTACACAAGAAATTAAAACTTTTACCGTAACAGCTTAATAGCCAGTGAAGTAAGCAGATCTATGCTGCACCATATAGTGAATTTCCCTTCCTAACATATCAAATTAATTTCAGTCATGATTTTATGATAGACAGTCAAGATAGCATCAACCTTTAACCTCATTTATCTCGGCGTACGACCAATTGGCAGTTTTAGTCATTGATGCATGATAGATATACATATAAACATTTATTCTTTCTTTTGTTAAAATAAAAATAATCTTCCAACAGAGTATTTATCAAAACCAATGCACTGTGAACATAGAAGCTTCTTAAACCACTTTCTTTTGCACCAATTAGTGACAAATCACACCCATTACTTAGAACACAGAAGCTTCTTAAACCACTTTCTTTTGCAGCAATATCAAGTTTTATTATCTAAAATACTGAGGTAAACATAAATTAGTAGACAACTGTCAGACAGCAAAGCATACCAGTGATGCTTTCAAAAGCTTAAAGGTGGACATTAAACCAATTTGTATACCACTGGTAGCATGTTGTTTTGATTGAAAAGAGAAACATTAGATGGGAAGTAAATATATGATAAAGAGAATACAAGGGGAAAAGCGAAGTGTAGTGCCCAAACAAAGAAGGATGAATTGAAAAGAAATTAGATCATCTGAATGATTTGTGTTGTAGAACACATATGTAGAGAGAGGAAGAGTATTAGAAGAAAGGGAAGAAAGCAAGAGAAATGGGAGAAATAAAGATAATTTTATTCGTTCAGCCAAAGTCTACCTCATTACAAAGATATAGGGCCAATTTTTCGAATTCCAGCCCCAAATTAACTAAAACCAACCTCCCTAAATTCTTAAATATTTAAATTCTAATAAAAATAAATACTAAATATTTAATATTTAAATAAACTATCATTTAGTAATTAAATAATTAAATTCTAACAATAAGATTATCCAGATCCAAATCATCTTCCCAATTATCTTGATCTGCATCATTATGTGGATAACCGGTATTCTCCTCCATTTGAAAAAAACTGACCCTGTCAAGTCAAAATACAAACAAGACTTGAGAATATATGGATCTAACATGAGATACCTTTCTTTTGTGCTACAAGTAGTGGCATTCTCCAATATTAATGATCTTGAAAGACTAAAACTAGGTAAAGTAATGGACTCAAATATGCCACAATTAGATAATAAGTTTATCACAATAAAAATATGATTAATATTTAAATGAATAAAGAATTTAAAAACTTTTGCAAAGTTTAGATATATGTAAGATGAGAAAGAATTCAATGGTTCTAGTGATAAAAAATGTGGCAACTAATTCTAATAGTCAACATATAAAAGAAATCTTGGTAGCAATTTTGCAGTCTTGAATAGTTAAAGCAACTCTGTCAAATTCAAAACTCCATTTACATAACATTTCATGCAATAATGTGTCAGGAGAAGAATCAAGATTTGTTAATATGTTAAAGTTTCATTCCTTTGGCAATATAGATTTCCTTGTTCAAAATTTTACTCACAAGCTCAGCTTGGAATAAGTTTAGAAGAGGCAAATCAATTCTATCACTCTCACTTGTGTTAGAAGAGTGTTAAGTTAGCCTATTGTACTCCAGTTCTTATAATTCCAAATTAGAATCTAGTTTTCATCATAAATTATTCTACTTTGTTCAATAATTATTATTTTTTTAAATCTTTTTCAACCTCCTCATTATTGTCATCTAAGCCTCCGTTTTCATCTCATTGTTCATAACATAAATAGGATTTCAATAAATAAAAGATAAAGAATCAAACACCATTAATAAAATCTTTTGATACTAAATGAACGAAAAAATAGTACATTGATACCTATTTATAAGAATAAAAGCGATAGACAAGATTACGCTAACTATAGAAAAATTAAATAAATAAGTCATACTTTAAAACTTTGGAAGCTGGAGGTGAGCACAAATTATGCCGTGATACTAAGACATCATAAAACCAATTTAATTTTATGCATAGTAGATCTACTAAAGAACATATTTATCTATTGAGAAGTTTAATGAAGAAGTTTAGGGAGAAAAATGAAAATCTACATTTGGCTTCATCGATTTAGAAATAATTTTATGATAAAGTCTCAAGGAAAGTGCTTGGAAGAGTTTTAAAAAAAAAATGAGTTTATACTGTGATTAAAAATACATATAAAATGATTGTTATTTAAGTTTGAACACAAAAGGGTTTAGCTAAAAATTTTTCGATTACAATTGAACATCACCATGACAACTTTAAGTATATATTTCTTTGCATTGATTATGAAAATTCTAACCGGGCACATTTCAGAAAAAGTATTTTAGTATATGCTTTTCATAGATAATTTTCTCCTTGTTAATAAGAGCAAAGGTAGGGCTCAGGCAGAACTCCCGTTATGGAGAAATACTTTACAGTTCAAATGTTTAATCTTTGTAGATTAAAATTTGAATATATGAAGTGAAAATTTAGTCAAAATCTTGTATTAGAATAACGACAATTAATAATCAAATTATAAAGAATGAGAAGTTTAGATATTTTGAATCAATCATACTGATCATGAAATAAATGATATTAACAGGATCCAAGCAGAATAAACAAAATGAAGGAATACATCTGGTGTTTATGTGATAAAAAAATTTCATGTAGATTTAAAGGTAAATTTAATAAAACAATTGTAAAACTAATGATAAATTTCATGTAGACTTAAAAGGTAAATTTAATAGAACAATTATACGACTAACGATGTTATGTAGTGCTGAATGCTAGCCTATAAAGCCGAAATATATAAACAAAATAAGTGATAAAAATGAGGATGCTAAGATAAATGAGTGGATATACACAAAATGGTATGACGAAAAATGAGTATATCCGCAAGAAGGTTCAAGTAGACTTAATTAAGAATAAGCTTAGTGAGAGTCGAATTAGATAGTCTGGACATATAAATTGCAGGCTGATAGAAACTCCAATAAAAAGAATTAAGTTATCAAATCTTACCCATATAAAAAATGAAAGAGAAATACCAAAAAAGACATAACAAAAAACTATAAGGAATAATCTTACTACTTTGAGTTAAATGAGAAATTGTTATTTGATAGAGTGTAATGAAAATAAAGAATTCATGTAGCCAACCGCACCTAATGGGATAAAGGTTTGGTCGTTATTGTTATCATTACATCACATGTAACATAGAAGAATAATTTTTTAAAAGAAAAATAAAACACAATAAATAGTTCTGGTAGTTTACCTGTACAGAGGATAGAATGAGGGTAGCATGTTTTGCTTGCCATTCATTGAGATCCTTCCTTACATTAGATGTTGCGGTAATTTCTGCAACATCTGGTTCATCTGTAAATAGAAGATTTCAGGAGGCATGGTGACAACAAACAAAGATTTTTTCCTTCATATAAGTATGTGAACAATGGATGGAGTAATGTTTACACATAAGCACATATTATAGTCAAGAACACAGTGAACATGCGCAGTTTCACCAATGCAAGCATTACATAAACCAAACAAAAGCATTGTTAGCTTTGGAAATCAAATGTTTATTTGGAGTGTCCAATATGATTACTGGATTTATATAGTTGTTAGATTACGTTAAGCATCTATTGAGTCATGATGACCTAATAAGAGCCACAAACTCCAATCTAGTAATGCACCTAGTGAAGCAATGATAACCTCTAAGTCTGTAGTCTCTCTCCCATCTAAACCAACAATGCCAACTTTACTGTACGTATCATAGGAGATCTTGAGTAATCAGATTACTTTTTTCTACTGAAAGTTTGTTACATAAGCTTTTTGTTAGATAAAAAAGCTTATCAAATTACATTTTTTGAAGTTGGTGATAATTGATGCATGGTTGAATCAGTCATGCCAGAGGTATCGACCTCAAGCCTAGATTATAATATTATATTATATTGTATATAGTTATCTTATTTTTTAGTATTTTTATTTGAATCATTTATAAGTCAAATATTATGTTTTGTCAGTGGGAATACCCACTTTGGTGTTATGTATATATTTTGGGATTGGTTTGTGTCTTGCTTATGGTTTGGGCTAATTTGGGTTCAAATTGTGTTCATTTTGAATTAATTTAGCTCAAAGAAGCATGTTTGGAGTTATTTGTGGTACATTGTGAAGTGGACGACTTGGCAACAATTTCCCTTATAAATGGAAATTCGGCCCTAAAAATCTGATCTCTTTCCTTCTTGATCGCATTGAGCTAGGTACTCAGTGAAGATTCTCGCCTTCACATGACTTCGTTTAATCTCATCTACGATACACGATCAACTAATCCTCCGCAAGATCCCAGCCACACCAACCACATCATTGCCCACGGTGTGGGCAATCGGCCGCCTCTCCATTCCACCCTATTTATCTAAGGTGTGTTGTGAGAGAAGAGCATCCTCTTCCTTAGTTCAAGCTGGCTGGCGCAGGTGACGTTCGGCTCACATTCGGAGGTAGCATGGGTTGCATTCCTTGAAGATTTGAGGTTCAATTGGACTTTCAAATCTACTGCTTATCTTAGTATTTACTGGTTGTTCCTGTTCTCCTCTAAAACTAAATTTTCTAGTTGCCTTTCTTTCTACTTTATTTCATGTCCAACTTGAGGATAGTGTCTTCCATCTTGCTGAAACTTTCGAAGTTTCTTTAGTTTCAATTTGCCTATCTGGTTGCTAGAATATGGCTTCATTCCTCTGTTTCAAATTAATTTTAAGTTGAATCATGTGTTCTTTCCTAGTCTGTAAGAGTGATCTGACTGTTTCAGTCAATCATCTTCATGCTTGCAATCCAAATCATAGTGTTGAGTTGTTTTTAGAGTTAATGTACTTGAACTAAGTTGAATGTCAAATCACTAATTAATTACTTCAAGCTCTCACCAGATAGTTTGAAAACAGTTATTATGAATCTCTATATTGAAGGAATCTTATAAATGCTTCACGTGTGTAAGGTGATCCAAGTTGAGTATGCTAGTTAATCTCTGCTAATTAGACAGTTTTTATCTCAATTTTGCACTCATTCCCTGAATTTGCATGGAGGACATCTAAAATCCATAGATAGCCCATGAATGCTATGAGAATATGTGAATATTTTGGTTAGCATAACTTATGCAAATTCTTGCTTTAATCTTCTAAGCATCATAGCATTTAGAAGGTTGGAACTCTATTTAGAAACTTTAATAATCTGAATTGTAATTAGACCTCCATCTTGCATTGAAGCACAACCCAGTACCATGGTTTAATTTTATCTAAAATTCTAAAAAGTTAAAATTATATGTTTTCTTTCATGCATACAGATTAGGACATCTAAGAGCATAAGTATTTCATACTTAGGTCTACTTAGGACTAATTCAATGGTGAGAAATACAGATCTTATAAACTTAAACACTATCCTCTACATTGGTATGTTTGAGGATCACCCCAAAAAACCCTCTATCTACATCAGAATCAACCTCCTAAAACTGCATTCTTCTTTGAGGAATCCAATAGTTCTCATTTCAAGTCCAAAAAAAAAAAAGAAGAGAGGAAATATCAATAGCCAACCTTCCAAGGGGAAATCACGAAAGGTATTTATGGTAAGTCCTTTAACAAATTCCTTCAGTTCATCGGTGATGCCGAAACTCTCCAGGTTAGGCGAAGCCTCGCTGGAGCCGAACGAACCAGAGGTAGCGGCGGTAACGGTGGAGATGGTGGAGATGGGAATAGGGATCTCGCCAGCGAGGTTCTTGATCTGGCCGGCACGCCGCAAGGCCTCAATCTTGATCTGGTCGGCGGCCTTGGTGGCCTCGGCAGCGAGCTCCTTGGACCTCTTCGCTGTCTCGGAGACAAACTCCTGTGAAAATTTGGCAGCTCCCTTAGTCAACTCTTGCGACCGCTTCGCCGCCTCCTCAGCCCGCTTCGCCGCCTCCTCGGCGAAAACCTTGGCCCTCTGCCACAGATCCATGGCGAGCGAGGAGGGAGACGGCCGACGGACAGCGGAATTTCCAATTTCCCAATTAGACGACGAGCAAAAAGAGAGAGACGTGACTACGTGACGATGTCAAATGACCGAAATAGCCATGCTTTAAGAGAAATATAATTGTTTTTAACGAATATTCATGAAAATATAGAATGTCTTTTTACTTCATAATATGTGTTAAAAAACGTGTATAAAAAGTTATTTTTAATATTTTTTATTATAAATTCTATTATTTAAATTTAATTTATATTTAAATTTTACATATATATAAAAATTTATTTTTTAATATTTTTTTCTATAAACATAATTTTTAAAATTTAACATTTAATTTTGGTCAAAAATCTAACTAATTTAAATATTAAATTATTTATACTTAATTTAGATTTAAATTATATATATATATATATATGAAAATTTATTTTTAATATTTTTTATCATAAATTTACAAATAATATTTAAAATTTTATATTTAATCTTAGGCAAAAATTTAACTAATTCGATTAATGGATAGGTTTAACTCAAATTTAAGTTCAATCTAACCTAAATAGCTTAACCTAAATGCAATGCAATTATTAAATATATTAAAATTAATGACTCAAATTCAAATTATTATAGAAAAAATATTTATAAATAAATAATTAGAACTTGACCTATTATGTATAATCTAACCCCAATTCATTTAATAAACAGTCAAAATTTACAGCACATACCTAAAATTTTTAAGTCGAGTACATAATTTGGATCATATATTGCCATCCTATGCTCGCAAAATAATAATTAGCACAAATTTTAAACTAGCACTGTTGGCAAAAGTTGGTTTTGAGATCAATTTAATTTATTTTTTTATTCACTAATATTATATTTTTTTCACCTCACTTAAAAATTTCAAGCTTTTAAACTCATTAGTACATAATAGCTAATTACCTTCTTAACTGAATTAGGAGAATACCACAATTTGATTTAACTTATAATTGACTCAATATCTATATAATAATATGTAATTTTTGGATACATATTAAGATATTTTATATATATTAATATGTTATATAAGATATATATTAAAACTTTTATGTATAAATACATATATAATATATATATAATTAAAAAATTATATAAAATGTATATTATATGTAAAATAAATATTTAACTCAAAAATAATATTAAAATTAAATTGAGTTCAACCCAAAAAAAAAAGTTTCAATATTGGTTAGATTTTAACAGATTTAAATTAAATATAACTAGAATTTAAAATTTTTAAATTTGTGTTAAAACAGATTCGCTCAAATTCTCACACGTTGATAGCTTAAATATGTATTTGCTCATATCCAAACTGGACGGTTTTTTTTAAAAGGTGATAAGCCATAGAATTAAACTAAAATAATACTACAAATATTGTAGAAGTAAACCAGCATCCTCCTTGAGGATGTCGCAACATATCTCTCTTTTAGCAAAAATTACCTAATGTAGCATAATGAGTCAAAAAATCAGTCGCACTATTTACGTTATGCGATACATATGTAATCTTATAAAAAGTAATGTAAACAAAATATTTATAATTTGCTCAATGATAATATCTCTATGTGGGTTTGCATGGGTTCTAAGATCTTCTGATAGCATTGCTAGTATGCATGACCGCTTGCTTCGTGCCAAATTGTTATCTAATATTCCATCTAGAGCTCTCTTTGCTGATTGTTGATGTTGAATATAATGTTTTATTTGGTGTTCTGATATACTAGTGGTACCAACTCATTATTTCTCTCCTTGTTGCTGATATGAATAGTTCTATATATGTCGTGTGAGATATGACTGACAGTTTTTTATGTCTGAAAATAAATTTGGGCCGTCAATTAGCGAATTCGAATTCTCTGGGCCGGCCTGCGGAGGCCCACTAAGTTCTTTGCAGAATCAAAAGAGGGAAAACAAGGAGAGCAATGGTGGGGAGAGAGAAAGAGGGAAAGGCTCCTAACGTTTTCTTTCGCCGGGAAGGAGGAGGTAATTTTGCCCCCACATAGAAAGAACAAGCTTCCCCTCCATTGCTTTTTGCCCATTTCCCATTTTTAGAGAGTAGTAAGACCCACCGCTCACTGACGAGAAGGAAGATGACCGGGCTAAATTGGGAAATTTTCTTGGTCTCCGGCGGAGTGAAGCCATGAAGGCAAGCAGGTGAGCTACTTTCACTGACTTTGAGAAACTCTCACTTTTTTTGGTATGGCATTATTACTCTGGTGGACGCTTGTAGCTTAGTTATCTCTTTGATTGATTTGTTGAGGTGCATGGTTTCTTGGTTTTTATTGCTGCTTAAGTTGCAGTTATTAAATCTCGAGCTTTTTTTGCTAGCTCTCGTATTGGCATAAATTGTTTTTGTTTTGCTTCTTATAATTTTGGAGAAGAATGTGTTGGGCTGTAGCAGGGGGTGTTTCTTTGCTGATTTCTTACTGCTTCTGGTTGATAGCAATGATCTAATTTTGCTGTTTGGCTGTTTTCTTTGTATAATGATTGTACACTAACATACTTGCCTTTCTGGAAAACATTTCTGCTAATGTCATTCTAACTCTTTTTTCTCACATGGTTCTTTGATTCTCTGTCTCTTGATTGTCTTAAGGGGCCCTTTGGTTTAATGTAATTTTGGCGTCATGTTATGCTATTTGAATGTCATGATATCTGAAGGTCACCTTTTGAATAATAATTTCATAATTTTTTTTGAAACTTTTCTATATATATCACTAAATAAAACAATTATTTTCTCTAGATAACATGAGATAACACTAAGATAACATTGAACTAAACCCCCCTTAAGTTCACAATTCTTTGTTATATTCCCTTTTTAGTTCCTTAACTTCTGATTTGGTTTTGCTTTATGTGGGATGTTGCCACTATAAAGAGAGATGGAGCTGTAGCACCATCAAGATAGGTTTGTTGTATGCATTGATCAGGTTTTAAATTGAGCCAAAGGTTTATGAGATGCTGGTTCTCAGCTTAAACTCGAAGAGGCAGAGGAGGCCGAATGTGAGGTTGGCGGAGATAGGAGATGTGTCTGCAGCAGTATCTGGCAAGGGTGCTGCGAAGCCGAAAATGAAGTTGGAGGAGATGGGATGGTGTGAAGAATTGCAGAGGCATTGCATAAGGATGATCAGTTTTCTTATGGAGGTTTTACTGCCAATGTTTTCAAATACTGGATGTCCCCAAGAGCTTCAATAGATGAACAGAAATGGGAGAAATGGAATGCTAAAGAAGAGAATGAAGAAGCAAAGGAGATGGAGTATGAGAAGCAGTATGAATATCAATTGAATACACGATGTGGTTAGAATTAAAAACTAACTCGACAGAAAATCAACAAAATAGAAAAACATTCCTCGCCTTGCATTCGAGAGCTTATCAACATCCTTAGTCACAATAAAGTGACATCCTGCGGGGTTAAGGTTGTGAACGAGATGAGCCAAAATTCACTATGATTTTACCAGCCTAGCTCCAAGGTTGCTTCAGCTTTATGCCAAGTTTTGTATGATATTCTGAAATTGAGTGCAAAAGAAGTTTGATTGTTGAGTCTTTGGTTTAATCTAGTTTCACATGAGCTTAATTAATTAGTTTATACTCAGTCTGGAAAAGAACCTCTTAACTGATCTTCTACACAACTTTATGGTGAGCTTAGTGAAGAGTGCTTCTTTGAATTAGCTTCTCAAACCACCTGAGGGTACCAAGAAGCTCGATTGATCGAAATATTTCGGCACAATCATTAAACCTAATACAATGACAAGGCATAGGTATAGATGCAAGAAAACTATGACATATACTCATGGTGTCTAGCAGGAAAAGACGGGCCAGATGTCCGACGCTCGACAACAGGGTCGTGGTGATGTTGGCCATGGTTCTGTGGCCGCCTCTATATCAGCTTTAGAAGGCTTGACGAGGGGCTTGAGAATACAACAAATAGCTAAAGATTTATAACGAAGCATAAATTGTCTCATTTTCATTTCATTTGTGCTTCTCATATTTGAAAATAGCATATATTTTTTTCGTTCTCATTGTTTAGAAAGAGCTATTTCATTTAGTTCAAGCTTTTGTCAATGATTTGTATGTTATATGCTATTTCTTTTTCTTTCTATCTTTAGTCGTCAATAATCTTTCATCGTCAATATCAGATAAGTATAAAATTTTAACGATTACATTTACTATCCTTTCTTACTTTCAGCACAGCAGGTCTCCTGTCTCTATCACCACAGATGTTCGGCTCGTGTATCCCGTCAACAATTTGGAGGCCAATTGGTCTACGCCACGCGACTTGGGGCCCACAATCCCAAGAAACAAATATAGGAATGGCAACGGGGCGGGTTTGGGTCGAGTTTATAAATACTCATACTCATCCCGCTATATATTATTCATTACCCATACCCGTCCCATTAGGGGCGGATCGGGACGTTTTAATCGGGTACGGGTACCCCCCCCTAAACAAATGGTGCTATTAACGAAAGGCCAATTGGCGAGCTGTGGTAATTAATAAATTAAAATATTTTTTACACGGGATTTATGCAGTTTTATTTTGCTTATTGGATGCTTATAAGATTTATATACGGCTATAATTATATATTATAAAAATTATTAGATGTGAATAAATTAAATTTTTACTATTAAAATTTGTAAATAATATTAAATAAATATAAAAAATTTGTGAAATATTTTTTTTTAAAATGAATTAATTTAGTCCCATAACAAACAGGGTTTTATTATTTGAGCCTAAATTTAAAAAATATATGTTAATATTCATAAATGAATTATAATTAATATAATTATAAAATTATTTTTCTAATATTCATATATAGTTTATATGTTCTTAGATGATTCTAAAATTTGTGATACTATTTAATCTTTGAGCTAAATTCTCACTGCTTTCTATCATCGATAATAGAAAGCATGAAAATAAATTATTTAAATAAAAACTTCAAACAAAAAAAAATAAAACTTTTTTTAATTGATGACTATATTAGAATATAAATATATATATTTATATTTGAATGAATAATAATATAATTTTATTCTAAATAATTTATTGGAGTTATATAATATTACTTTAATTTGATTTCAATCAAACAGAAAATTTGGGACTTTATATTTAACATACAACTTTTAAATTTTTAATAATTAAATTTATGTTTTGGCTTTATAATCTATTTTATCTATCTAAACCCAATAATGTAAATATTTATAGTTTTTTATTTCAAATAAAAAAATATTAAGCAAAAAATTAGATTATCAATTTCCTAATTTCAAATATTACGTCCAATATATATTTATAATAATTCTAAATTATTTATGTACTCTAAATAATATATATTAAAATTTAAGCTCATGTAATAAAATCATGAGATTTATCCAAAATTTCTCTAAAACACTCAACTAAAAATTCCTCTAAAACGATAATAATTTTTTATATTTATTTATAGTACATATAAATTTTAATAATTAATTTTATTTCATATTTAATATAAATTTGTTAATAAAAACAACTGAAGAAGGATATATTAATAAAAACAAAAATATATTAATAAATTGTACTTTTTTATATAATTATTGAAATATATAAAACTTATTTCATA
>JAEMOT010004280.1:97858-132999 GCA_019297695.1 Apostasia ramifera
TATATATATATATTAATAGGAACAAGAGTTTGGCATAAAAAGTTAGCTTTGACCGCGTAAGTCGTATCTAAGAACGCACGCCTTATGAAACTTCGCAAATCGTGTTTCGCTCACACGATTCACGCCACCTCGTAAGTTGTGCGGATTCGTAAGTCGTGCAATCTGCACGACTAACAGAAAACAACATTGTAAGATAAGGGATACGACTTATGAGACCTCGTAAGTTGTGCCTAATCACAACTTACGCGAATATCTGTAAGTCGTGTCTATGGCGCACGACTTACGGGACTCATTGTGAGGTGGAGACAACGTACAAAATCTCGTACGTCGTGGTACTTGGTATATTGATGTATTTAGTCTCGCGAGTCTTATCCTATTTGCACGGCTTATGAGTTATGAGATTTCGCAAGTCCTTCGTATTGGGCACGACTTACGGAGTCAGGTAAGATATCTCATAAGTCGTGCGATTAGCACACGACTTAGGAAGTTCGGTCAGTTATGTCCCATTCCCACGACTTATTGGACTTCGTAAGTCGTGAACAGTGGACACGACTTACTGAGTCCGATAAGTAGCACGACTAACAAATTCTCATAAGTCGTGCGTCCCAGACATGACTTGCGGAGTTTTGTAGGTCATGCAGATGACATACGACTTACAAATTTTGTATGTCATGTTGCCTTTCAACCGTCGCTCCTTATGTCGTGTCCATCCTCTTAAATCGTGCTGGTGGACACTACTTATAGATGTCCGCGTAACTGTTGCGGATGGGGCGCAACTAACTCAGTCTCGTAAGTCGTGTCCCCCGCTTATTTGTTCTGTAAGTTACAAAGTCACGTGAGTCGTGCAAATGAAACACGACTTACCAAGTTTCATAAGTCGTTCGAACTTAGACACGACTTAGTGCGAATGAAAATGACTTACGCAGCCGACCCTGCGCGCCGACCAACACAACTTACGCCCGTGCAACGCCAATTGATCTACGCCACGTGGCTTGTGCGGACCCACAGCGCCAAGAAGCAAAAGGAAGGCGATTGGCTGGCTGGCACCGGCAAAAATAAATAAATAAAAATATTTGTTCCGCATGCCGCCGCACGGTTTTTTTTTAAGAACCACCATGCAGTAGGAATGTGAACTCTTTATAATAAGATTTTGTATATCTCAATAATTATGTATAAAAGTATGATTTATTATTATATTTTTTTGTTTATTTTCCTTGGTATGTTTTTATTAATAAATTATATTAGAAATGAAATAAAATTAATTTTTTATTTTTAAAATTTATATATATGCTATAAATAAATATAAAAAATTATCAGTGCTTTTGAGAAATTTTTAGTAAAGTGTTTTATAGAAATTTTGGATGAATATGATGCAGAGCATACTTTATATTACTAGTGTCAATGAAAATATAAGTATGATTAAGAAATTATATTGAGGATATTAATTATGTTTATGTATTTTTCATATAAATTTTTCTTGTTTTATATGAAAAAAATAAAGAAAAAAAAAAGAAAAAAGGAAAAAAAAGAAAATTGCTGGCCCGGATCTGATGACCTGCGCCGACCCAAGAGATAGAGCACAGTGAAAATGACGAATTTATATAACTGACTTCACCTAGCGGAATAAATATCTATAAATTGTTGTTGTATTGGATGAGTTTATCAATCATGCAGGAGTGGGTCCATTGATGAACTCTTGACCAACGAGGAAGATGGCATACCCCTCAAAGGCCAAACAAAACAAGAGGAAGAGAGAGAAACACGACAAGCGGTGGCGCAATGGAACAACGACGTCCACCCGCTTGGTCGTGAGGAAAGCCCTGGCGAAGAGAGAGAAAGGGCATGCTAGAGAGAGAGAGAGAGGTAGCTGGGCGGTGCCACGAGAATCCCCACACTATCTCTCTGATGGTGATTGCTGAGGATTAACGGAGAGTGGAGGTCTCTGTCACACACAGATGATAATGCGGTTATAGAAGTTTAGAATCTGAACCACTCAAGTATTTGGTAGACGATGCTCTCTCTCTCTGAACTTAGCTGTGATTGGTGACAGATTCACAAGCTAGCTACCTAGCGCGCGCGCTCTCTCTCTCTGTGTGAACTTAGCTGTGATTGGTGACAGATTCACAAGGTAACAAGCGTTAGATAAACACTCTTCAATAATTTTAAGAGGACGTTTGGTTCAATTGTAACAATAGCCAATATAAGCAGAGTGTGATATGCGTAATATTTACTAAACGATGGTAAAATACGTAATTTATGATGAATTCAATATTCTGTATGTAAATCATCTTCTTTTTTAAATAAAGAATGTCATATTAAATATTTCAAGCTAATTATTTGATCTCTCTTATTTTTTAAAATAATTATCATTTTTCATAAAAAAATAATTATCAATTTTATCTCCTATTTTATATAAAATTTAATATAATAAATTACATTTATTTCTTATCGCACGTGAATGAGAAGATTTCATTATCTTTTTCCCATTTTTTCTGAGGCATAAATCTGAAAACCAGAAGAAAAAATAAAAAAAACTTCCTGTCAAATGCAAAGTTAGTAGGGGTATAATAGTAATAGCAATAGAATAGATGCATTAGATATCTATCGAGACTCTACCGCTGTTGCAGCTTCACCTTCTTCGTCGGCAGAGAGAGAGAGAGAGAGAGAGAGAGAGAGAGAGGGGGCCAAATTCGCTGCCGGAGCCGGAGATAAACACCTACGCCTGTGAATTCTAGAGAATTCGCGAAGAGTTTTTCAGGGAGATCTTCACCTTAATTAAGATTATTCCTCCAGTTATTTACGAGGAATGCAGGATTTACAGTCGGTGGCGGGGCTGAGAGGCAGGATCTTTGGCGGCGTCGGGGGCGGCGTGGGGGGAGGAGGAAGCGGATCGGACCACCGGAGGCTGAGAGGATACCCCACCGCGGCGTTGGCGGGGATGGCGCCCCACCCCCCTCTCCCGGTGAAGTGCCCCCGGTGCGATTCGGTGAACACCAAGTTCTGCTACTACAACAACTACAATCTCTCGCAGCCCCGACACTTTTGTAAATCCTGTCGCCGCTACTGGACCAAGGGCGGCGTCCTCCGCAACGTCCCCGTCGGCGGTGGCAGCCGCAAATCGAAGCGCTCGTCGTCTTCGTCATCAAAATCCTCGTCGAAATCTTCTTCTGCAGTTTCATCGAAGTCGGAAGCCACAGCGCCTCACAAGGATCCCGCCGTACCTACCGCCTCCCTCTCCAGCAGCGACAGCTCTGGCATCACCGCAGCGCCGGCCTCGACGGGGGACGCCACTGCCTCCATCCTCTTCAATCCCCACTCCTCAAACCCTAACCTCACTCCCTCGCTTGATCCGCCGCATCCGGCCGACCCGGCCACCGAGATCTTCTCCGATGCGGGAGGGAGCTTTACGGGCCTGATGGCGGCAGCAAGTAATCCGTCCTTCCTGAGGTTCAGCTTCGACGATCCAACTCTTCTCCGACTACCCGATTCTCCTCCGGCGCAGCCGGCTCAGAGGCCGGAGGAGATCCGCCACTACGGGCTCGACCATCGGACAGTTCCTTTGGAACTGCCAGCTCCCAGCGGGATCGGAGGAATCGATTGGACGCCAGCAACGGGATCCGGGATCTTCTCTCTCGCCGGCGCCGCCGTCGACCCTGCTGCCTACTGGAGCCATGGCAGCTGGGGCGACGGAGATCCCTCGCTCTATCTTCCTTAATTTTAATTCATTTTTAATCTGGCGTTTTAAAATCGGATTCCAACGAAGGAAAAAAAAAATTCTTTGCTTAATTTTCCTTCTTTTACATTCTGAAATTTTGTATGAAAAATCATTTTTATTTCTGTTATTATAAGCGATATTTTTTACATTTATTTTGTTTTTAATAAAATAAATAAATCTTTTATGAGCCGAATAAGATGCGTCTGTCCTTGTGCCGGGGATTTTATATTTTTATTGGCTCTTTTCATAACAAAAATAAATAAATAAATTGTTCACATGTTTTATAAAAATTAAATTAAGCAATAAAATAGTATTTTTTTTGAAATAACATAAAAAATTAACAGAACAAAAGGGATCAAACGGTAGTGAATCTTATTTCAAAAAAAAAAAAAAAGTCAAGTAGTGAATCAAATAATAATATTTTTATAACTTTAGAGAGAACAATTTGTAACTACTCTGAGAGGTAGTTTGCCTTAATTTTTAGGTCTGGCATTTATTTAAAATCAGTTGAAATGCATTAAATAAAATAAAATAAAAAAAAACCAAGGTCTAAGGAATAAGGAGCAGTGGTTCATTTTAATGAGGGGGGCGCATCTGACATCGCAATCAAATTTCTGAACGGAGGACAGTGGTTTGCCACGTCAGCAGGAGGAGGTGACGTGGGGACGGTACCGCCACTCGCTTCGCTGCCCCAGAACAACGCGAGGTGACGTTCGTGCACGTGGTGGGCCCGCGGGGAGCGAAGAGTCAAGTGGCGGGCTTTGGTCGGCGAGCACAGCGCTGCATTGCTGTTTTGCGGTCATCAGCGGATCGTGGACCGGTAAGTGAGCCGGGTGAATGGAGTGCGGGGCCCGCAAGGGTTTTGGGCGGTTGGGGGTGTGGGACCCATGGCGCGTGCAGTTGCAGGACCACGTACGGAAAGGCGTACGGTACGATGGCGAGGCTTCTATTCCGCTCTGCGCACCGTTCATGCGTCTCCGGATTCGACCGCATTCTTGCAGCACGCAAAAATTTCATGCCGATAAAGTTGACACAAGATTTTTTTTTTTTGATAGCACACAGAAGATCTTTTTATTTTTTAAAATTTAATAATTTCTATATGAATTAAATATAGAAATTAAGTTACATATTACACTTTTTTATATTAATAATTGACTACATTTTTTTATATATTTTTTTTTCAACTTGATTAAAAGAGTGTAATTCATTATTATATATTCAAAAATCCGAACTCCTGAGAAAGACTCTAAGCCTCGTTTGGTTCGAGTCAAAAATTTTACCCAACACAAATTTCAACTTTTATTTCACATCTAATACAAATACGAATATTAAAATTTAAAGTATTTCACATTTCACACACTTTCTAATATTAAAATAAAATTTTCTCCCATTAAACTTAAAAAATAAAATATTTTTTTTCTCTTGTCCAAAAAAAAAGCTCAAACCAAACGAGGCAAAGTGAAATTAAATGGCGAGGCTCTGTTTGGTAATAAGAAAAAAAAGAAGATTTGATTGAAATTTTTAGTCATTTTTGAAAAATATGTATGATGTGAAATAAAATAAGTTAATTATATTAAAAATTGTGTATGATGTGAAATAAAGTTGATTAATTTATTGAAAATTGTGTTGAATTTGAAATAAAGTGATTGTTTAATGTTGAAATTTGTATGAGATGAAATATAAAATAATTTTTTAATTTTTTTTTAAATAAATTTAAGATTTTGAACATGGATAATGTTAGCCATGATTTTTAGTCCATTGCCAAACAGGAAATTTTAAACACGTGGGTCTCTCCAACCCAAATTTCTTTCATGCAGGTCCTTTTCGACGAATTAAGCTAACTTTGATCATTATAAGTTGTTATTTTAAAAAATTAAAATATTTTTTAAGCATTAAAAATTACAATTGTAAGCTAGGATATAGTAAAGAATAGGAAAATTTAAGGTTATAACATCACTCAAAAATACTTAAATATGTAATTTTAATTTTTTAAAAAAATAATAAAAAATTATTAAAATTAATGAAATCCATTACATAAAATAAATTTTGAAGACGAGCGACCCAGATAACATGTTTTTATTTTTGTGAATTTATGTGGAACTGTAGGTCTACCTCAGGGGCCTCAATAGAATTACTTCTATAGGTATAATATCTTAAGTTTGAAAATTAAATGAATAAAAAATCATTCTTTATGAATGATATGTAATTCTTCCTTGTTAGTTTTATCTTGAGCTAATTAAAACGACCCATAGCAAGCATTAAGCACAACCTATTGACCCTTCTTGTAGATGGTGCCTTTGGGGTCACGTCCTGGAGGGCTAGGATGCACTTAGCCAATCCTCCCATAGTAAAGTTTCACTAATCTATTTGGTTCAATTTTAAGGTCACTAACGATCAAGTTGAACATAAAAAGCCCTCTTTTGGGGTTTAGAATTTGCCAAGAATGCAGACATGAAGTACCCGCAAGTCTATAGCAACCCATTCCTGGTGTTCAACCAAGTTAGAGGCACCTTTGTGGTCAAAGAAGGCACATTGAAGAAATATCACCTCAAGGTCAAAAAAAGTCATTTTCCGCTTCAAAGAATTCAACTTCACGCACATATAAGCCTGTAAATGGGTTAGGTTTTGATTCGATCCGACCCAAGATTCGACTTAAAAATATAGTTAATTAGATGTATTTTACTTACTGTTTACCTAATCCGAAATCCGACCAAATTTGTTATTTTTCTTCCGGATCTAATCACGGATCGACCATGATCCGACTTGTTTATATCCGACCTGACCGAGTCACTTTACAAAGCTCATCCACATTTGTGTGTGCTTTTTTGAGCGACTTTACTAGAATAAAAGTGAGATTCCATATTTCTATAGTAGTTGAATCATTTCGCTTTCCTTCTTGTATTCAAATTAGTAAATTATTGTAGCTATTATGACATACTACTCTTCCTAAGACATCTTGTTTTTCTAGTACATTAATTGTCACAATATTAATATATTGATCAACTACTTTGAAAATAAATTTAGATCGTACATATAAAACTCTCTTTCTACTTGTGTAAAGCAATAATCCGACTCAATTCGATATCCAATCTAACTCGGATGTGATTCGAGAAGGATTTGGGTCAAGATTGGTCAAATCCGAGGTGTTAACTGATACGAATATAAACGGATATGGATCTAGATCAAGGCAGACTTGATCCGAATTCAACCCCGTGAGGAGAACATGATACCCGATTACCTAGCCGAGAATGGAAACTCGAACTTCCACCAGCAGCCAGTGTTAAATTATCCCATTTGCGATGCCCTAAAGGTAGCTAACGATGAGAGAATATCATGTTGGATGGACAAAATCATTTCCATCTTAGGGACAACACACAGTCCATGGACTAGAAGGAAGCAAGAGACCTCAAACTCAAAATACCCTTCTTTCTCTCTCTCTCTCTCGAGAAAGCTGGTAGGAGGAGGGGCAGACCGCCAGCACGCTTGCTCGATAAGAGGTATCCATATCACTATTAACTTAGTTAAAAATTAAACATTGCAAACAAACAGGCCTATACGATTGCTATACAAATGCCGACGCTAAACATTCCCTAACATTACCAAATAATAAAGAAATAGTAAGTGGAGTTGCTTATCAGTTATCACTATTCTAGTATTTTAACCATATTTCAAAGAAAGATCACTCACTGAAAACATGCATTAACATTCAAATAAATGGTGTAATATTATCAGATAAGTATAAGCAAATGAGGAAGGTAATAGCTCGCACCTCACAGGCTCTACAGTACGTGATGGTTGTGATATGACCTGATGTTTAGCCGATTGTAAGCCTCACTCACCATAGGCCTGTGACCAATGGATATAAAACAAGATGATCAGGGCACATACATTGCATTTGAAAGAAACATTGGAGAGACCAATATTATGAAGATTTCGAGAGCAAAATTTCATACAATTGATCATGTTGAAATTCAACTTTACGGAGAAACCAACATCACAGAGCAAAAAAACATGCAAACAGTGAGCACTAATACTTTAACATTACGACTGAAGTTGAAACATATTGTACCTTGAGAGAGCTAGCTCCATAAGAGGTATCCATATCCATGGCTCCGCAGCAATCAGTATCTCCTTACGCAGGCTCCAGAGCGATCAGCGTAATCTTGGGCAGGGGCAAGTCCCTCTGCTTTGACAACCAAAGATGGAAAATTTTTAGGCCCATAGGAATCTCCTGGCAGAGAGTGCATCAACTAAATATGGTTGCATGAGGACTGTTATATGAGGACATGGCAAGAGGTGCAGCGGCTGAAGATGGCTATGTGAGGGCTCACGGTGGAAGGTGAGATGGTGTTATGTGAGGGTGTGGTGACATTCCGGTTATCGGCATTGATTTGAAGAGCCTTAGAGGAGGAGAAGAGTCCAAAGCTAAAAGGATCCTAGGGCACAATGCCTGCCGTTGGGAAAAGAAGCAAGGCATCACTATGTTCCAGAGAAGGTAGCATGGTAAGCAAAATCGAGTCTGGTTATGGTTGATAAAAATCCAACCCCAAAAAAAAGATCAGGTCAAATTTTGGGTTGGGTAAATGACAAGCAAAATGTATCCATGTAGCTATGCTTTTAGGGTCAAACTTCGGATCAAGATAGGTCAAAATCCAATCCATTTATAGTCCTGCTTGTTCGTCACCTCCCAACTCCATGCTTTGGGAAATGAGATCTCCTCCCTTCTGGGATAAATAAACCCTTGTGTTCATAGGAATCACCATCCCCGACATGATTTGATAGGTGGCAACATGGGTATGTGGTGGGGATACAATCACAGCTTGTATTTGATTACTTTCAGATTTGTAGATCCTGATTAATACAAATTCAGATTTGGGCTCATTTGAAATGATATAATGCTAATTTTGCTAATTGACATCAATTAACGATTTGAAGCTGCTTTGAAAAGATAAAGATTCGCAATATTTCTCAAAATTAAAATATTTCTTATATAACCGATTTTATTTGGAAGTTTATTTTCTACATTTAATTTTATTTCCTTATTATCATTTTTTTGGGGGGTTTCTACATTATAATAAAAGTTATTGTTAAATGAAACGATGTCTGAGTTCTTTAAAGCCTAGATCTGAGTTAAGGAGTCGATATCCTTAAGGGTGAGGGTCATGAATAAGGATCCTTGAAAGAGCTTAGTTATCATTTATTTAAAAAAAAACTCCTCCCATTTTTCACACGCTCTCCAAAAACCTCATCTTCCACTCTCTCTGGATCACACGACCCATTTTTGCACTCCCACCTTCGAAGAGCGCCCACCTCTAGCACTTCACATGCACGCCTACCACCAACTCCTGTTTGCCTTCATCCACGAAACTTGCTTCCCCATGGCCGAACCATCGGCAACCGCACGATGATAGCAATGTGTGCCAGCGAGCCCGCAACTTTGCCGAAAATGCTTCGTCGTCCACCTGCTTCCAACTATCTGTCTAACTGCTGCTTCGTCTCTTAAATTCGGATCATTGATCTTGAGTATAATATTCTCTCAAACTCCATTATTACTAATTATTTGAATATAATAAAAATTATTTGTGCAATTTAATTATTCAATTTGGTTTTAATTGTGCGACCATAAATTTAAATTTGAAAGAAAATTACAATTGAATTTTATTTGTAAAATATATATCTTAATTTCTGAACCTTAAATCTTATCTATTGAAATTAATTCAATAAGCCCTAATCTAAATTAATAAATTCTTTTTTATTACGATCCAAGAAAATTAAATTTAAAAAATATTTAATTCACTAGATTTAAAATCTTATTTATTTAAATTTATATTTTAGAAAATATTTTAAGCATAATTTTAATAATGTCAATTAATTATTGTTAATTATAAATATAAATAAGATTTCCTGTCCCGCATCAATATGCCTTGGTTGTCTCCATCACCGCTAGGTGATATCAATGTCATTTTCTATACCCTCATTCATTTGTTTTGGTTTCCACCCATCTATCGGGCTGGCGTTTGCTCTAACATTTGATTAGTTTTACACATATAGGTTTCGACCGATCATTAGTAGCCTTCATTTAGCAAAAAACTGGCAAACATACAGGATTTTGTGAGGTTATTAGTCATCAAGATATAAATTCAAGATAGCATGCAGGACTAGCACGGCAGTATCACCTTCCCAACCACCAGAAAGCTAATCCATTGACAACAAAAGTTGGAACACTTCAGAATTCAAATGAATCATGAAATAATAAGTGCTTCTAAAGTTCAAAGATGTTTAACCATTCTGTCACATTTCCTAATTATATTATAGATCTTAAAACTAAATAAGGAGATGAGATCATTTTGGATTGGCAATTGTATATCAATGCAAACAAGCCTTAAAAACTTCATACAAGTAATTACGTTAGAAAATCAATTTAAGCTTTGTGATTGACGAGAAGACTGTATTTACATGGAAAATGCAAATGAATGTGCACTGGTTGTGGTGCGTTCTAATTGAAGAGAGATTCTACTCTTGTATGGTATATGACCAGAGTTTACAATGGGACCAGGCTGAAAAATAGATCCAGAAAAATCTTACCCCCCATCAGAATGATGCGCAAATGAACACGGAACAGAAGCTAACCATTGACAACTTGCTCTCTAGCTTTAACATCAATTTGTTCAGGTATAACTGCTTGTTCATTTATTTCCTTTGTGTTTTCCATTAAACCAGAAGTAGATGGTTTATCAGTTTATCATTTGTTTGTTGCTCTCATAATATTCCACGCCTTCTATCCATTCCTGTTGGATGTGCAACTTACACTCAAAGCTGTGATCACTTCTAGCGAGGGCATAACCATTTGAACTCCCATGAAAGAAGTTCATGAAAATATTTTTGGTACCCTCACACAAGAATTTATTATTCTGTCACAGTTGGACAATCAAAGAGTAACGTTGACACCTAGTCCAAGACAGCTACAAGGTAGAAGAAACTATCTCTATTCCTCTTGTATGCAACACCAGCCAGACTCAGATACACCGCATCAAAGACCCAATATTAAAGTTCACAAACACCGTTACTAAAATAACTAAAACCTGAGTAGTGTTTGCAGCTACCCAACAGCTTTGCCACCACCCAAAGACAAGTGAGGCTGAGGTCGATTCTCATGGACAGACCCCTTAGCATGTTATCTTTTAAAAGGCTCATCCATTGCTCTAAGGTCCTCTCTCAGTTCTTTGAAATTATCAAACGTTGAAAACCTTCGACTCCTAAATCTAAATTTATACTCAGAAAATTGGTTCCAGAAGATCATAACTTGAGGCTTGATGCTTCCACTTCATTGAACTCCCTCCTTGATGACTATTGTTGCCTAATATTCATCACCACGCTGCTCTCCAATGGTTCATCAAGCTCCTCCCAATTCACTAAGAGGGACCTGACTTCTTGATTAGAATGCTCATTGCCTGGTTTACCCACATGCATAAACCTCACTAAGGCTTTCTCGCACCTGATTTCATTCAGCAACAAGCCAACAACTAGAATACAGCTTATGGAACTATGTCAGCCAATTCTTCGCTGACAATATGGAAGCTGACGGAGCCACTAATGATGTATCAACGTACGCACTAGATACAGGGCTACTAAAAAAAGGACATCCTTATCCAAGCATCAGTCATCTTCTGGGACACTTCTATCGCTCTTATCCAAACATCAACCATCTTTTTATGTAAGAAGTCCTTAAGAGAGAGGAAAGATGACTTTTATTTTTGCAATGTGAAAGATGACTTTGCTTGCTCCAAGCCACCAAAGAAAATAAGGGGTGGTCCTCAAAATGCAATACACCAACCTCACTTTTCGAAGAATAGCAACCTACTTAACAACAACAAGAGATTCCTAACTACATCCATATGAGAAACCAAGTCAATGGGCCGCTCTCAAATATCTTCATCGTCGTACAAGTACAGCAGAGAAGACCTTGTAGGCTACCATCCATCCCCTGGAAATCCCAACTCCAAGGCTCACAAAACATGACTTTGCAAAATCCATGGCAACTATTACCATGATATCCACCAATGCCATCATTTCAAGATGCTATTTGATCGCTTAATTGACCAAAGACATTTGCGAAAGTTCTGCAAAGGGAATGCGGGGCAAAACCACGAGGACTGCAAGGGCTAACACAATGCCCCATTTAATATAGAAGTATCCCAAGCTCCATGGGTCCGGCCACCTGACTAGCTTAGCTGGCGGAAATCATGGCAATAGTTGCCATAGATTTTGGAGGAGGAAAAAGAAAAGCTTTTTAGGAAAAAATTAAGCTATTTTTGAAATATATGCATTATGGAAAATAAAGTTAAATTAAAAATTGTAAATGATGCGAAATAAATTTAATTGATGTACAGATAATTATACAGAATATGATATAAAGTAATTTTTTTTATATTAGAGTTTGTGTTGTTTGAGAATGTAAGTTTTTATTATAGATATAATTTTTTAAATGAGTGAGCTATTTTAGCCATGACTATGAGTGAGCTATTTTAGCAAATTCTAAATAGGGACATAGTTTTCTTTTAACTTCTACTCAACATTGTCCTCTTGTGTTTTTGTATATCTGGTACAACATTTTCTATTGTAGTTTCAATTTCAAAATTTTTTAATTCAATTTGATGGTTCTTCAACCATATGCCCAAACCAAGGTAAAAATCTTAACTCAATTCAATAAAATGTTCAAACAAAAAAATAAATATAAAAAGATAAAAGTGGATGAAACATCATCTCTTGTTTTTATTGTATACAATCACATAAATCGGCTGAATCGGGTATTCCAGTATGTTTACTTTAATGGAATAGAATAAGGTTAGAATGGAATTCTCATTCCATAGGGATTGAATTGTCATTCCAAGAAAAATAAAATAACAATTTCTTTATTTACTTGGGTGAAATAAAATATGAAATAAGAAGTAAATAGAAAAGAAAATACTAAATACCCATAAATATAACTTAATAAAATTTTATATTATTTATTATTATTAAATTTAATTTTACACAAATAATTAGATAAATATAATTTAAATAAGTATATATGTATATGTAATATACATATAATGATGCGTACATATATATATGCATATATATAAGTACGTGTATGTGTGCATGTGTGTGAATAAGAGCAATTCTGAAATAATATTTTTAGCCTACAAGGAATAGTCAAATAATAGATATTTCTTGGGTGGGAGAAAGCAAGACTTCCATGAGATGTGAAATAAAAATTCCTATAAAATAATTATTTCATTAAAGTAAACATGAGAATATCTATTCCATAAAGAACAAGGATGGAATTAAATAGTCATTCCATCCAAGTAAATGCATCTTCCTCTCAAAAACCTTTGAGCCCGTTTGACAGTGGATTCAGGATTAAAATAAATAGAATCGGATTCAAAGTTTGAATCGGATTCAAAGTTTGAATTGGATTCAAAGTTTGAATCGGATTCAGATAAGTAAAGCAGTTTTAAACTTAAATTTCGTTTGGATGAAAAACAGCTTGAAACTAGTTTTAAATCTACTTTAATTTATTTTTGTTTGGATGAATATTAATTTAGAAACCACTTCATCTCACGATAAAATCTCAAAAATAATAAAAATACATAAAATTTATAATAAAAGTAAATAAAAAAATATTTATTCAAAATTTCATAATTTATTTGAATATTATTAATTTAAAATTCTCACGAGGATATATATCAAAATTTGAGATATTTAAGTGATGTAGTTATGAGTCAAAAAATGACTTGTTATTATTCTTTAAATTTTGAATTTATTACATTTAATTATCCCTTAATTTTAGTCTTAAGAGAAATACCAAATTTATTACCAAATATGCTTTTCTAAAAATCTGACAAAAAAGAAGAAGCGATCGCGAGTCAGAAACCACATTTTCGGTGGTTTCGGCTTCGTGGCCTCGAAGCCGTTTCACGCTTCTAAAACGGATTCAGATTTATGAGATGAATCAGGATCGTTTGGCTAATTAATTTTATTAAATCGACTTCGTCCCGCTTGAAACCATTTGAAGCAGTAATCAAACAGGCCCTTTGTCTTGATAGGAAAAAAAAAGAAAGAAAATGTCAATCAAAAATACCAAGTAAGTACCTGGAAGGAGAGGAGTTGAAGGGGAAGACCGGAAGAGGGCCGAACAACAGGAGATTATTTTCAGAGCTTTGGCCTCAATTTGATGGTTCCTCAGCCATGTCCCCAAACCACAGTAAAAATTCAATTTGTATGGAATAATTATGCATCGCTTGGTTTCACTAAAACGTTCAGACAAACAATTTAACAAGATAAGACTGAATGAAAATAATCTCTTGCTTTTCTTGCATACAATCACATAAATGCGGTGAAGAAGGTATTCCTCTCAAGCACCTCTGCATCGGAAGAAAAGAAAAGGATGAAAATGTCAATCAAAAACACCAACTAAATACCTGCGAAGAGAGGAATTGAAGGGGGAGGACGGCCGAGGGGAGCCATGAACGAGAAAGAGGACACTGCGGCGCAGTTCGGCAATGAGGTTTGAGAGGAGCCGGCGGCGATGATCGACGTTGGAAGCGGCGCTACACGTGCAGAAGAGCCGAAGGAGAGGAGTCGATCGGAAACACCGGAGAGTGTCGGTCCAAGAGAGAACGGGCCATCTCGGCTAGGGTTTGTCGGAGAAATATTTTGCAGCTCCCAAAAATTACTTAAATTTCGAATCAAATTACAATTTTTTAAAACAATCTAATTTAATTTAAACACAAATTAAAAACAATGTTTTTCCACGTGTACAATTTTACAATCAAGATTTTTTTTATTGACAGATTTTTGCATAAATTATTTTATTTATTTATTAAACATCATAAACATCATTTTAAAAATATCTAAGCACATTAATATTATCTACTTGATATTGTAGCCTTCATTTATTACTTATTATCTCATTTTATTTAAATATTTATTTACATAAATATTTTAAAAATACATAATAGATGCTTATTATTATTATGCAATAATAATAAAAAAATATTAGTGATATTATTTCAATAATTTAATATATAATACTAATATAACATTATAATTAAAAAAGCCATAATTTCATAAAATAAAATTACAATCTCTTAATCACATAATTTAAAATTTTAATTTCATCATTTCATAAAAACCACCGTATAGAGCGAGTGATAGTAACGTGTTATATCTTTTAAATAATATTTATTGAATAAATAAAATAATTTTATGTATCATGTAGGTAAATTTCTCTTTTTCAATGTAATAGTTCATTTTATTCAACACAAATTAATTTCACATCAAGTTTTCAATAAGGTTGAAACCTCGAGTTAGTCTTATGAAAAAATTTAACTTATTTTATAGATTAATTGGATTATGACTCGAATGAATTCAGATTACGACTACACTCATTAGTAGAATTTACAGAATTGCATGACTCAGTCTATTTTATTGAAATTTTGCTTGACTTAAATAAAAGATAAGAAAATTAGCATTATTTCAGTCAAATAATTTTCTCACTTAGGAAAAAAAAGATTAAAAGTTTAATTTACGGAATTATTCAATAAATTAAAATTTAAAAGTATCAAATAATTAAGTGAATTAAAATTTAATTTACTGAATAATTTAACAAATTAAAATTCAAAATAAAAATTTATTAATTAATTTGTCGCATTTTAAATTTAAAATTTTCAAATTCAAATTGAATTTAGTTTAAACCAATTAAAATCTATTTATTTTCAAGAAAATTTTTAAACTAAATCAAGTTTACTTTTACATATGATAATATAATAAATATTTTTAAATTTAACTTTATATACTATCTATATATATATATTTATGCAAACAAAAAAAAATTGAATTTAAATTTTAAGTAATAAAAAAATTAAATTGAGTTTTAATTGATCAAATACAAGCAAATATTGAACAAATTTTAAGCCTACTTATAAATGACACTAATTGAATAAATAGATCTTAATTATTGAGCTTATTTGTTTATAACATACAATAAAATTTAAATAAAAATATTTTTTATTAAAAATTATGAATAATATAAAAAATTCTTGAGAGATTGATATAATGTTAATTATTGTATTGAAATATAAAAAAAAAATATAATATAAATTAATTATTATTTTAATAATATGTGTAGAATGTAAAATAAAATTATTTTTTAAATGTAAAACAAACATGGGCTTGAGTTTAATCGATTCTACACAGTAATTACTGAACTGGAATGATGAGAAATAAAAAACTACAACAAATTTGAATACATTCAAATGATTTTCAAGTAAATATTTTCCCCTTTAATTTATTACTCAACTGACTGATGATTATCTACGAAGTGATTCATTTCAAGAATAACAAACATAAATACAAAGATTAAAATGTAATATGAACAAAATTCGAGTAATTGGCATAAAAAATTATAGAGGGATTGATTCAGCCTTCTGCATGTTGAGCTAAAATGCAATTCAGGATTTACAACAGAGGAATGGCTTCCAACAGCACTTGTTCCAACAGCTCTTCTTTCGGTCTGCGGTCGCCATTCTCACAGGACTACTGTTCCACTCCGTCTGCAAACTGCAGTGACACGAAAGAAACCTTGAAATAGAAATAGTTATATATAACGTATAAGGTAAATTACACCAAAGTTTCTGAATTTTAGCCATAAAGTTCATATATAATGCATCAATTAGATCTTTAAATCTAATTTTTATTATTAAAATTTTTAAAATATTATTTCCCCCTCTCTCTCCCCCCCTCTCTCTCCTACTCTCATTGGGGAGCAATCCCAGTGGATTGGGGGCGGGGAAATCTAATCCCTCCCCCACTCTCCCCTCTCCTTTTCTCTCCTCCCTCTACTCACTCTCTCTCCTCCCCCTATTGGGAAGAAGGGAGAGGGGGTCGCCCGCCCCCTCTATCTAACTCTCTTTCCTCTCTCCACTCCCACGAGGATGCAAGCGGAGGAGGGCGAAGAGGGAGAGAAAGGAGGCAAAAAGAGAGGAGAGAGGAGAGAGGGGAGAGGAGGCGGGTTGCTACCTACTACTCGGCAAAAGAGAGAGAGAGAGAGAGAGACGAGGGTAAAAATAATATTTAAAAAATTTAACAATAAAAATTAGAAAAATGACCTAATTAGTATATGACACGTTACTCAGAAATTCAAATATTAAAAATTTAAAATTATAAATGCTCTAAATTTAAGAATTTGAATATAATTTATCCTGACATATAACAAGAGTAGCAAACATGCATATCCATAAACTCGAATTCAAATTTACGCTGTGTAGCACTAAGTAGAACACTACAATGGTTAATGATAGGAGTGATCAGTGGGCCTGCAAACATGCTTGTCGGATCTGAAACCACGGGTTCTAAAGCCGATCCAAGAGATTTTAGTTTGATCTTAGATTCGGATATGGATCTGGCTTGTTCTGGACCTGAAATGGATTCAGATTCGTCTAGTCAACGTGGGTTGGGAACTGAATTGCATGATATCATCGTATAATGATCATCGATATAATAAACTTGTAAACGAACTGGACCAAATTGCGTACTACATAATCAGGTTAGGTTACAAACAGATCGGAACAAGGTCAATGCAGATACCAAGCAAGAGTAACATCAGGCCATTTGGCCAATGTCAAAACAGGTAGATATAAACAGTGAAACTACAACTATTGATGATGAGAAAAAAGACAGCATCTAATCGCAGTACTCCAGTTCTATTAGGATCCCAATTTGCTGTATGATATATAACATGCTTTTAATTTTCTTCCCATCAAGGAATGGTATAGATTATTACAGGAGATGGGAGATCTAATGTCTTCTAACAAAAATATATGGCGGTTTAAATGGAAAGAGAAAAAGAAACGTGGGCTCGTTGATCAGTAAGATATTCAACAATTTCACAACTGATCAGGCTGAGTTAAAAAAAAAAAGAGAGTTATACACATGGCAGTTTGATTTAACATATTTAAATATTTCATACCTTTTATTTAAATATTACAATGCACAACAAAATTTTTTTAAACATAACGCCGCCACACAAAAAAGTGTAGGATATAATATTTAAAAAGTTTTAGCATGTGAACTGTAATATTTAAAAAGTAAGTGTCTAACATTGTAAATAAGACAATAAAAAATGCCAGTATGTAATTATCTTAAAAAAAAAGAGGAAAAAGTCAATATCGTTCTAAGGAGGCCATTGGCTCATTATAATTGTGATTTTATGCCATAGTATTTGGATAAATTGATTATTTAGTTTGATGAAATGTTTAGATAATATTTTAAAAAAAATAAATTACATTCAGGACTTTGAATTTAATGCAAAATATCATGCTGGTGTATAATTTTAAAAATTTCATTTAGATCCCTAAGTGATAAATTTTTTTCTACATAATTAAGCATGATTACAAAAAAAATTAATAAAAAAAATATTAATTTGACACCATTTGGGGAGGGTGCACTGTTAACTGAAGTCGGTACAACGGGCGACTCCCACAAAGAAGTCACCGGCCTGACAAGCAACTCCCACGAAATGGAAGTCTTTCGTGCCATAGGCACCGTGCGATGAGCTACTTTAGGGCTAAATTGTCCATAAATTCAACCTCACCCACTTTCTTCTTCACACTTCTCATTCTTGAAAAATTATAAGATACGCTCCAGACTAATTCCAAGAATACTTTGAGATTATTATAAATTTCTTATAATAATAATATTTCTAAAATTTATTTAATTTATTAATTAAAAATTTAATGCATTAATTTATTTCTTTGCTACTTAAAATTTTTATAGTAAATTTTATATTAAATATTTTTTTTTTGATAAATTATATTAAATATTTTGAATAATAGATTCAATGCAAATTCATCTGTTTACATTATTATTCATTTCAGTGGCAACTTAATATTTACAGATAATAGAACTTTAAATTACGTTGGTGGACACGCTAAAGTTCTGAAATTTAAACATAGTGATAAATTAGTTAATCTCAAAAATAAAATCTATCGAGCGATGCGTCCCAATTCAAGCAGTTATGATGTGAAGATATTGTGCAAATATCTGAATTTTCATCAATTTTAATGATAACAAATTATACTTAAACTTTTCAAGATTAAAGATTGTTAATTGTTGAGATGGTTTTGGCCCAAGAATGAAGAAACCAAATCAAGAATAAAGAGAAATAAAGTTGATAAATATCTCTAAGAAAATGAGTATCAAGTCGAAAAGTCAACTTCAAAGATACAATCGTTCTAAAATTTTAGAATATTGATAAGCGCAAGAAATTCATAACTCATTTAACTGGTGAAAACTAAAATAAATATAATTAAGTTTGTTTCATAATTTATTTGATTTTTATATAATTTTTATTTTTTGAATAAATTGAGATTTTCAAAAAAATTCAAATTACAAGAGTAAATTTTTTGATAATGTGTTTTCTTCGATCTTCAAAAATTTAAAAGTTTTTATTGAATTTATTTTGACCAATAACTTTGTTTTTTAATGTGTCGCTTCAACTTGAAACTATAAAATCTATTTCTAAAATTTATATATATATATATATATATATAAAACAATAAATGAATAAATAAATAAACAAAATAAATCAAATTAAACAATCATTTATGAAATAAATTAATTAAATTTGATAATCTTTATAACTTGTGAATGAATCATAAACATCACAAATACTATGACATCAACTACACAAAAATTTAAATATTTATAAAATATAGTATATCTATAAAACATTTTGGAAAGTACATTAATTTAAAAAACTTACGGTGCATTGAAATATGACAAGTCATGGGATTGTGATGACAAACGTTGATTTGATAATCTTTAAGTAACTAAGAGAAGAGCATTTTCTTGAGGATATTCGAAGTGAATTTGATTTTTATTCATATGTGATGAAAAACTAATAAGCAGTACTGCTTCAATGTAGAGTGTTAAAGTCATTTGAGATTCTAATATAATCTCACATTCATTATTTTCGATATACCATGTTATATATTTTATTTCTTCTAGATATTATTGGTGCACTTGCACATCGAAATGGGGGGTAAATTGAGTGCAATGAAAATTTTAAATTTTAATTAATGTTAATTAAAAATTTTAAAGTACTTTTAGAGCTATCTATTATTGTGAAGTTTTTCTAATTTTTGACCAAAACCATTTAAGCAAGTTCTTTTGGGCAAGATTTTGAAAGCCGATCCAGCTTTTAAAACCGGTAAACTGAAAAGGTCAAGGTTTAGTGGTCGAACTAGGGTCAAACTGGAGTCGAATCAAGATGATGTAATAATTAAAAAAAAAATTTATAAAATACAATGTAAATATATTTGAGATATATATTATTCACATATCAATACAATAATTAGACAAAATGAATGTTTAATAATTGAATATAATAATTTTAATAAATAATATCTTGTGTCATTAATCCAAAAAATAATTTCAAGCAAATCTTAACCTAACAAAATATTTGTAAACTACAAATTAAGCTTAATATTTAATATATCATCCAAAGTTCTGAACAAATAGTATGCTTTGTCAATATTAAAATACTAGATCATTTCATCATTCTATATCACCAAATATTGCATCTTGTATTATGTCATTATCAACAAATTTTTTCTTTTTATTTTCGCTACTTACAAGTCCAACCAGTCCAACCATATTAGTTTACCAGTTGACCGGTTGAACTGCGGTTTTGACCGATTTTGATCAATTTTAAGTAGATCTAGTTATAAAATTAGACTGAACCGGTCAACTGACCGGTTCATGGTTCGACCGATTGAATCGGCCTGTTCGATCCAGTTTTTAAAACATTGCTTTTGAATAAGAGCAAGTCAGTAAACCTGGTTCGTGTACACGAACCCTACATATAAGTCTGAGTTCTTAACCTTTCATATGAGGCAAAACATAGTTAATTCTTGTATACCTATATATTTTTTATTGTGACAGCTTTACATACCATTCTACAATACATATATTATATGTGTTGAGATTTTTTCGTTTACCTGACACCTCATGATGCAAGATTCTCCTTTAGCTACCAACAACATTTTCGCTGGAGGTGATGAATCTGAATTTTAAGAGGATTGATGCTCATGGACGAGCATAGTTTGCTGAACATGCTTTGTACAAACATTTGTCGCGATGACGATTGGACTTGGTTTAGCAGCCTGTGATCTTATTTGTATGGATCACTTGTGTTTGCCGAAGTGGATGAGCTTAGATCATATTTTTCTTTAACACTTATTATTCATGAATTTGTGAGCTCTGCACATTCAATTATGTATTTAAATTTTATTACAAAAACTCTTATTATAATTTTTTTCAGCATCAGGATGAGCTACACGCGTTGTATATTCACTAATCAATTCTAAGGGGTGTACGAAGGGCAGTAGTCTAAGAGTACGGATGGACTCTGGGGATCAATTTCTATCATTGTGTGACCAATTTCACTTATAGCTTCACTTCTTAACAGTGGTTAGGCATACACATAAGCTAACCGAGACGTACAATCTGCAAGAGGAGTTATTCACACTTGGAGAACTCATCGAGTATTCAATTTCTGATCATCTCATTCATACATCACAATACGACCCAAGCAATTTGAATACTTATTATCACTACAACTTTCAACAAACTTAGTTTGATGTTGGTCCTTCGATTGCACCGCCGATGGACCAACATGAAAGACAAGAAGACATTGTCGATGATGATAGTGATGCATATGCGCCTGCACTCCACCAATGATGACATTAGACTCCAGATTCATACACACCTAGAAGTGACATCATACCACATAGAAGAGAAAGGCCAAGATGATATATTGATATATAGATATTATATACTATTGTATCATTTTGACAAAATTAAGAAATTTAAGTTGATCAAAAAAATGTATTCTACTGCATCTTAAAGATAGTTGTTTTTATATTTTATTTATCTTTTTTATAACTTTTTATTGTGAATTTAAAACATGTCTAAATACAAACATAAATGTTTAAGCTCAAAGGGACAAGAGGATGAAATAAATAGAAGAAAAAATAGAGAGACGACAAGACAAATGCAGAGAACTTGCCAAACAAAATATGAACAAAGATAAAAGATATTAGATATATATTTATATTTTTGACACAATGATGTATTTTGAAATTTCATCCTATCAAAAATCCATGTAATACGAAACTTACAATTGAAGAATGAGATGAAATATATACTCGTTTTTTTTCTAAATTTAAAAGTAATATTGCATTGAAAAAAATACAATTTCGTTATAAAGATCTATCATGTAGTAAATTATACAAAAAGAACTGAAATAATATTTTTCAAATAATCAATTAAGATTATAATTTTAAAAAAATAATAATAAAATAAAAAGTCGTCTGTCCTACGAGCGACTTCCATATTTAAGAAGTTATAGCACAATCGACTTCGTTGCGGAAGTTGTCGTAGGACGAGCGACTACTTTGCGAAAGTCGCCCATGACACGGGTGACTTTCGTTAAGAGTGCACAGCTAACAGCTCCAGAAACATACTCTCTTTGTTATTTTTTTAATCATGTTTAATTAATTAGTTAACTGAACATACTTATTTTTTAGAAAAAAACTATAGTCCCTAATCTATCTAGACTTTAAAATAAATTTTATAAAACTGTAATAAACCCAGCAATAATATATGGTGCTAAATGTTGACATACAAAAGAAAAACATACAAATAAATTAAGTATTGCAAAAATGAGAATGCTAGACAGACGTGTGAGCATACATGAAAGAATAGAATGAGAAATGAGTATATCTAAGAGAAAACTGAAGTAGCATTAATTGAGAATAAATTTAGAGAAAATTGGCATAGATAGTTGGACATATAAATTGTAGGTTGATTGAAAATCCAGTTAGGAAAATTGAGTTATTAGATTTTGCCCATG
This sequence comes from Apostasia ramifera, assembly GCA_019297695.1. Classification (NCBI taxonomy): domain Eukaryota; kingdom Viridiplantae; phylum Streptophyta; class Magnoliopsida; order Asparagales; family Orchidaceae; genus Apostasia; species Apostasia ramifera. Next base: position 120,532 of record JAEMOT010004280.1, read on the forward strand.
TACAAAGAGAAAGAGAGGAACCAAAGAAAATATAATAAAAAACTATAAAGAGTGATCTTTTCACTTAGATCTAAATAAGTTTTTGTTAATTGATAAAACATAATGAAATAAAGGATTCATATAGCGGACCACACCTAGTGGGATTAAGGCTTGGTTGTTGTTGTTGTATGTTTTAATATGACATCATTAACCCAAATAAACAACAATATAGTAACATAAAAATCTAAAACACGTATATTTAGATAATATTGAACTAAATGACCCCTAAAACTAATGTAAATGTTGTTCCATTTTCCATGAAATCAAATGAATATAATGTGCTTATTCATCCTTTATATTGATTAGGTTCACACGAGGAAAATGCATCAACGCCCAACTGTTTGTAACTAATGCAAGTTGCTTATCTGTCTTTGAAAAGATGGTCCAATAGATTTACCCTGTACCATGCCCACAATATTAGCAATGCAACCAGACTTGTACATTGAAAGTGAGAAACGATTAAGTTTTATATTGATTTGTGATGACAGTCATCTCTTGAACTAACCACAATATCATCTCCTACGGCCATTCTCTTTAAGACAATTGTTTCCTAAAGTATCTTTGTAAGATAATTGGCCAAAGTGCGATCATTCTCTTCAATGGCAATTATAATGATGTTAATATTTTTATTAAGATTTGATTAGATAGCTATTCTTGGGATGAAGCGGCTATTTCCCTAGAGCAATTTCCACAATAACAGAACAATGTGCGGACGGAATAGGTATGTAAACAAAGCCCCCAGCAAAGGTTAATCGAAATATTAGAAGGCCTTAGAGAAAAACTGGAAAATCTACTGGATTAGTGAGGTTATTACATATTGTTATAAAATGCAGATAGCCTGCAGGACTAGCATGGCATCCTTCCCAACCACCAACAAATAAATCAGTTAGCCAATAAAAGCTAGAATTCTTCGGTATTTAGATGAAAAAATAAGGGCTTCTAAAGTTCAAAGAAGCTGAACATTGGGTCACATTTCCTAACTCTAGATCTACAAAAACTAAAAATGGAGATGAGAACATTTTGGGTTTCTGAGATATATATCAATGCAAACAAAATGCACACCCTTTTTTATATAAGCAATTAACTTTGAAAATCAATGTATAGCTTGTGATTTAAAGGAGAACTTACATGGGAAATGCAAAGGAATGTGCACTGGTTGTGCTACTTTCTGACCGAAGAGAGATGCTACCTGAGTATGGAATATGACCCGAGTTTATAATGGGACCAGAGAGAAGAGCAGATCCAGAAAAATCTGACTCCCCATTAGAATGATACGCTAATGAAATTGGAACAGAAGCTGCATCATCAACTTGTTCTTTAGTTTTAACACTGTTGCGTTCAGGTACAATTGCTGGTTCATTTATTCCCTTTATGCTCACCACAAAACCAGAAGTAGATGGTTTATCAGTTCCTATATCTGAAGTGGAAGCCCCATGATGAAGCATGCCATTGTCAGAAGGCTTGCTAAAATTATTTTCTTGTGAACCAGAGTCAATAGGAGAAACAGATAATTGTGGAGCATCTTCCACAGACAAATATATTCGTTCAGAACTCTCAGATAGCAAGCTTCCTTCGAGATTGTTTACCGGAGCAGCAGTAATTAATGTAGAATTACCCTCTTGTGTAGCCTGCAGCAGCCATATGCAAAAGGTCAACAGATCACTAGAATTTCAAGAATTTTACAGCAAGCAATTAAAACCTTATATTTCACACGGATTAAAAGTACACTTTAAGGAAGAATTACAGATTCCCCACATGTGTAAATACTGAGTGCATGCATCTAGAGATGAATTTATGCATCTTAGACATGGATAAAGCATGTACTCTTCAAGACGAACAAGTTACATAGTATATTCGAAAGGATACGTTTTTACATATCATCATGAAAAACTTTATCCCAACAATTCAGCATTGGTTTTACAAACCATAGTTCGTCACTAATCCTGTTCAATGCAATATATGATCTCAATTTATGTAAATCTTTTTATACCATCAAACCAAGTTGCACAAAAAAACTCAGATATGTTAAAGAGTTAACACCAAAAAAATTATGTTGAAAGATATGTCCCATTTTTATCAATTTCTTCAAATTGCAGCTACAGATGACAAATCTGTGTTGCTGAGACCAAAATTTCGTTAGATTTTGGTAACAAATCTATTATTGCATCAAAGAAAAATCTGACAAATTACATAATAGCCGTAGTCACTGGAAGTAATCAGGGTTTTTCAACAGTTATTTAACTTACGCTATGAGCTAATTTTTGTATGTGAGATAGTAAAGCTATGGAATCAAAAATATAGGAATGCAAAGAAATCAGTATCCAACAGATAAACAAGTAGCATTCATCCCTTGTTACCTGATTAAAGTTTTGCCTGAAAAGTTGCTTCCAATCACTGCATTCACTGAGACTTGAATCAACTGTTGTTGAAATTGAGCCAGCTTCTTGAAAAGAGTGATCAACTTTTTCACTGCTACTTTGAACGGGTACCTCACCTGCTGCCAAGTCAGTTGCTTCTAACTTTTCTTCATCACTGATTAACTTTCCAGGAAAAAATCTTGTGGTATTATCAGCAGAATGTGTATCCACATTGACAAATAAAGGTTTCAAATCATCCATAAGGCTTCTGTCTTGTGCCTCACTCAAAGTTCTTTGACTTCCAGTTTTAAAACACATTTCTGTAAATGAAACTCTTTTGTCTCCATCTTTTTCGATGTGTTCACCAACAAAACCAACATGATCTTCACCAGATAATGAGTCTTCATACACATCAGTGATGGCAGTAATAGTATTTCCTTTCTCAAGTACACTTTTATCACCCATTCTATACAGGTTAGATATAGAAGAAGCCCTGCTGTTCACAGTACCATATTCTATCAAGATTTTGTTAATTGACTGCACCCCTTCATCAATGCATATATCCTTCATAGCAGGACAAGAACAATTGTCTGAAGAAAATAACATATGTGGTAGTTTAACCTCAGAAACAGATTTGTCAATATAACATAAATTTTCTTTGGCACCCAGGATAATATCGCTATAGGCATTAGAATAGGGAGTTTCTGTGAATTCAACGGCTTCCTTAGAGTGAATGGGACAATCTGACATGTTCACTTAACAGGATCTATTCAGACGATTATAAGACTTTGATTGGCAAACTTCTTGGCATTTCTCTCACTAAACTGAACTACATAAAGCTCGGGTTTTTGATCCTTATATGCAGAATATAAGGCAGAGACACTTTTCTCTGTTCTCTTCACCTTGGAGGGTTGCTCATTGTAATCATATGGTGTTTCAACATCTGTAATCAGGATGAGATTCATAAGATGTGTCGCAATAACACAAAAGGTAAAATAAAGAATGCATGCCAGCATAGAATCATTCCTGTAAAATGAGCTATGCTAATTACATCTATGAAAATAGTCTAAGCAAGCAAAAAGATGGATGGTACTTAATATTTTCCCCCCCATTTTTAAACTAGGAAGGAATCAGGGAACTTACTAATGAAACTTGTTTAAAATGAAAACAATAAGGTTTGAAGAACCAAACAAGAAGACGCAAATTCTAATTCAAAAGCATACAGTGACTACTGACTTAGTCAATAATATAATTGATGCAAAACAGGAAAGGGAAAGTAAAGAATAAATTGAAGATGGAGGAGGAGGAAGAGAAATGGGGAAGAAGAGCTGAAGCTCAAAAGTTTGGAGGAAATCTTTAAATCAATTCATCAAAGTTAAGAAATACAAACAATTGGGAAATCAAAGTCAGGAAATATAGACAATGAAGAAAAATCAATTTGTCAAAACAATAAAATGAAGAATATCAAAAGATATGAAAAAGGAAATTCAAAATTCCCCTTTAATGAAAATATCTGAATACAAATTATTATTTTTTGAAAGACGGATACAAATTAATTTGCCATCAATCCATTGCAATTCACTGTACAATTGAAATTGCACTGATACACCAACGTCTTATGGATATCAAAACATTTAATCATGTTTTTAAAAAAAGAACAACACAAACTCTCCACACAAGAAGTTGAAGCTTCTTTAGTACTCCTTGATGAACTGAAAATAGCAGAATGCGTTGTACCCAAACAGATCGAAAATACATTCATTTCATTGCAAATGCTTAACAATAAATCCAATGCTGGTTAAAAGAAAAATGTACACCATTTATTAATAAGACAAAGCAAATACTACCATTCCAGCAAGAAATGTGTGTGTGCGACTAGACAATACATGAACACTAATTTCAAAAGAACTCATCTTGATCATAAACATATGATTACGAGATCAAATCTGGAATACATCACGAAATACACATCCTTGGGGGAACTCTTAATCTTGAGCACAATTACCCGCCAATTGATCCAATGCTGATTAAAAGAAAAATGTACACCAATTATTAATAAGACAAAACAAATAGCTACTACTCCAGTGAGAAATGTGTGTGTGCGACCAAACAAAACATGAACACTAATTTCGGAACAACTCATCTTAGTCATTATGAGATCAAATTTGGAATCCATCATGAAATACACATCCTTACGGGAACTCTTAATCCTTAGCACAATGACCTGCCAATTGAACCCTTAAAAAATCCCTTCTAGAGCTTTGAGAAGGTTATCGGCCTAAAGGTAGAAAGAGACCAAGACATTGAAATCTAACGCTAACTCATTTTGTGAGAGAGAGAGAGAGAGAACAAAACATAGGTGACGAGTGACGACGACTTGTTAAATCAAAATAAGACATCCTCGAAGAGCATTTCCTGCACTTGTGGGTTCTCGCCTCAAAGAACCTCTTCATGGAACTTGCTTGAGGATAAGACCATGACACCAAGACCTTGAATAATCCTTGAGGACCCAAAACAGGTAAACAACAAAGAGGCAACAAGTTCCCAGGAGATTATTTGTGCTCCTGCAAGATTCGTTGTCACCAACATGCCTGCTATATGCTACAAATTTTGTAACCAACATAAATGCAAACTTGTGTGTATCTTTATTATGAGGAATGGGGAAATGGGAAATAAGGACAAAACAATTATAGAGAGATAAGACCAACAACCACCTCCTTGTAATTATTCCCACCCCAATAAATAAGGGAAAGCTTTTAAACATGTTAAAAAGAAGATTTGAGCTTTAAGGGAACCACTCCAAGTGATTTCTCCTCTCTTTAATCCCATCTTCCCATCCAAGAATAGTCCAAAAACACTACTCTATTAGGCATAGGGGACCCCTGGCTAAATCTTCTGTTGAGGAGAAATCCCGATGATCACACCAATCAATCAACGGGTCACTTCCAGGATTAGCATCATGAATCTAAGTTATTAATAAGTATATTTTGCAAGATGAATATATATAGTACAATAATAAAATTGACCCACAAGAATAGTAATATACATAAGAGTACATAATTATTAAAAAAAAACATCATGAATGAAATACTGATTTAACGATAATAGAAAACATCAAGCATGTCCTGCAGTAGACTTTTATGCAACCAATAATCATGTTGCGGTTGAATTGTATCATGTTGTATCAGGTAAAAAACAACTCATCTAATTAAACATCATTAGTGTGAAAGGATCATGAAGCCAACTCAAAATATTTTGGGATAAGGCTATTGATGGTGATGATAATATTGATGGCTATTGTTATCCAAACTTTTAGACACTTGATCTAAATCGAACACATGGACAACATCAAGATTAAAGAAATGGATATAGACAGAGGATGTTGAACAAGTCTGACAAACAAGTACGATGAACATTATCAATTTACCAATGCCTTTTGATTCAATCTAATCAACTAATCAATAGTTATTTCCATCTCTAATATGATAAAAAGACATTCTAAGAAAAAATGAAAAAAGTTCTCGTAAAGCTATCGCCAACTATGTGGATCATATTAATAGATGGTCGATTAACTTTTATGAGTCAATTCATGCAATCATCATAAATACCAACTTTATGGAGTCTATAAATAGAAGATTCCAGGAGGAGAAGAAGGGAGATAGCACCTCCAATCTTTGGCCTTCCATAGGCCACAATTAACGTACGATGCTACCAAGCTTATTCTTTAGGGAGAAGATGCCAACCGAGAAACACTCAGCTTCTCTAATACTTAGATTCCAAAATAGTTGTTCTTTTGTTGATAGTTCGTTAAACTCAGTTCTCAGATCTTTTCTTCCTCTTTGCTATACTTCATACTCTATATATATGTACCCATCTTTTAACAAAGTGAGTTTAACCTACCAAAACGATGTAATTTTTTGCAGGCCATTCAGGTTTTCCACGTAAAAATTCTCAACACCTAACTTCTCTAATGCCTAAATTCCAGAATTGTTGTTCGCTTGTAAATAACTCGTTAGCCATTGTACTAAACTCAATTTTCAGATTTTTTATCCCTCTGTGCTATACTTAGTACTTTATACATGTTATACACATCTTTTTGATACAGTAAGTTCAAATCGCCAAAATGGCATTATGGTATTTCACGGACCATCCATGAAAAAATTCCAAGGCTCTTCTAATTTCTATATCCCTTTGTATTTGACTTCCATGTTTTTCCTAATCATCAGATTTTTTAACCGGATTTTCCATTAACAACTACATATTAACAAGTAGATAAAATCTCAGTTACAGCACTGAAAAGAAATATCATACAAAAAAAAGATCAAGAATTTAGACATATTATGCGCCAAAAAAAATCAAGTTTCACAATTCATTATTATGTACTACAAAGCATGAAAATCTTTGGAGTCCTGAAAATGCAGTTTAATTATGCTACCAGTTAATAACTAAGCTCTGTCTAAAAAACAAAAACAAAGTTGAAGACAGAAGGTGAACTCATAACAGTACACAATTGATTTCAGATGCAAAAACGAAACACCATAGTTACCATGCAATCAAATCTGTATTTATATTTATTTTTACGAAAAAAAATCCAATTAAAGGAACAGTGGAAGTATAAAAAAGGCTGAACGTAGGAAATACATCAAAGCTTTCAAGCAAATTCGTTGTTGTGTCCATATTGAGATCTCCTTCCCTTTTAAAGAACTTAATAATGAACAAAATTAAAAGTTGTCCTTCACAACATCACTTTGCAAAAAAATGTGATTAAAGCATCATCTTCCCTAGAAGCTAAATATGCAAAAGAAACAAATAAATAAGATTAATATAATAGAAGAAAGTTTCATCCAGTGACTTTGTGATGGTTAGTGATGGTCAGAGCGAAGAAAGTTATGGAAGTTGGAAGATAAAAGTTAAGAAGAAAGTTAAACGTACTTTGGGGAAAGTCATCCATGCATAGCAGATCATCACAAGCACCTATTCAGGACAACAAGCTTTTAGTGTTACTGCTAAATAAATTACCTAATCACTTTACCTAATCAGATGATTCCATTAATGCAGTGCAAAAGTATAATACGAAAACGCAACACCATCATACCAACTTACAAACCCTCAATCAAACATGCAAAAACTCAGCCATTTGAAAGTAATTCAACAACAAAGGTTCTTCCAAGTTTTCGGATGTCATTGTTTATATAACTTTAAAGAGGAACTTGACGCAACTGAAAATAGATGACAATGAAAGACAATATAAAACAACTTACCAGTAAATCTCATCTAGAGGGAGTTCCATTATCTGCCACAAAGCATAAACATTAAGAGGCCTCTCTAAAATCTACATCAAGTATAAAAATCTACCCTTGAGAAAATGGTCCGATTCAAATTTAGGGTCAGGAATACGCAAAAGGGTATGATTTTAATTGAAAACAGAATATTCTTATATATAATACTGCCAAGTAAAGGAGGCAATTTAAAATATGAGTAACATCATTCCATTAATTTTTTCTTATTTAGATATAACCATTAATTAAAATGTATGCATACAAAAGCGAAAGCTGAATTCATTAATATTCATCTCTAAAAATGCTAACGAAAAGGAGCAGAGAGAAGAAGCCAGACAAGCATCAAAAACAACATCATACAGAACCATATAATAGATTTTAAAGACCTACATCCGAATCATATGAAATCCCATGGTGCAGCGGGGCTCGTCACCTGCTGAAACCAAGCGCAGAAATAAAAGCATGTTAGCCTGCAGGTGATGCCAGACCAACAGCAGGATCTCCTGCATATTAAAAATATATATCATAAAATAATAATTAAAACACATTAAACTATGGTGCTAACCGAACGAAAGCATAGCAACATCAACAAGGAAACACTCTCGGCAGAAATTGAACACCTGCATGTCGTATCTCCTTCCTTATACTGTGGAAGGCAAAAGAAATTGAACACCTGTTTTCCTTTCACCACCTCGAGCCCAAGGTCTCGAAACCCAAAATATTTTTTTTTAAAAAAGGCCGAACGAGTGATCAATCAAAGTTCTTCGGAAGGGATAGAAGTCGTTTAAAGAGAAGAAGACAAGAGAAGGGTTCGAATCAGTAAATAAATTGCTATGACAGAGAGTAGGTACCCTCCGTCCTACTATCATTTAATACAGCAGAAAGGGAATGGAGGAGTTAAATAAGGTGAGCGGCCCCATTAACACCGGCAAACCAACAAAAATGAAAAATGGACAGCTGGCCGGACATCACAAGTCTCCACACACCTCTGTAGTCTGTAACAAACTAAATAAACAACCCTAGCGAGGCGATAGGAAGTAAATGTAAATTTCAAAAATATAAACAACAATATCAGATCATCAACAAAAATGAAAAATGGACAGCTGGCCGGACATCACAAGTCTCCACACACCTCTGCAACAAACTAAATGAAAAACCCTATTGAGGCGATAGAAAGTAAATGTAAATTTCAAAAATATAAACAACAATATCAGATCATGCCGGAAAAGGAATGAACGGTGGGCCTGGCTGCCGGCGTGAACTCAGCAGCAGCCCTGAAATGGATCGAGAAATTAAAAAACGAATCCAACTGAATCAAAAGGGAAAACCCCGAAGCACTATTCTACCCCGAATCGAGGAATAAGCTTCTTTAATTCCACTTTCACGAAAGCAACAAGAATCCCGAACCTCAAACGAATCGATTGCAGCTTTTCGATAGAAAAGATCTTCTCTCCAAATCGTGGGAAGATAAAATCAGGAACGATTCCGATTTATTAGAACAGAAAACGCAACAATCAATAAACTAAAGATTCGAAATTCTTACTCTTCGCCTCTCCCTTTCGCGCTCCAAATCAGCTGAGATGCCTCAGATCCGACTTTCAATCTCTCGTTCATTAATTTTATCATCAACTTGCGTTTGATCCGATCGGAGGTCGCCCTCGCGCAAGAGAGGCTCACACTCACAGGCAGTCACGCCGGAATGGAGTCTGGAGCTTTAACTCCGCCAGCTGAGGCCGTTGTGGAAGGAAGATAAGCTGCACGGTTAATCGCACAAAATGCCATCCGACGAGCCGGATATGGCGCCACGTAGGACAAAGTAGCAACCGCTTGGCAGCTTTAAGCGGTATGCTGACCTGGGCGCCACTAGCTCCATTTGCTGACGTAAGCATGACCTGCAGCAGGTTTCATTGGCTTGGAGGCTGCCACGTGGAGTCGGATGAGCGAACCTGGATCCGTTCTTGAACCCAACTCAAACCTCTATTCAAAAATTTTAAGTTTGAATTTTTCAAATTATTAATTAAAATGACTTTAATTATAAATTTTTATTCATTTATTCAACATATAAAATTTAAATTACACATAATCACATAAGATCAAATTTAAGTTAATTTACATAAATAATTTTATTTTATATAGATAACAAATTGACAGATTAGTCACACACGTAATTACCTTAAAAAAATAATTTTAATTCTTCTCACTATTTACATCTAAATTTTATTTTATGAATTTTAATTGTTATTGACAATTAAGATATATTATGTTTTGTAATTATTTATTTTATTTTTTGATATTACAAACATAAATATTTGTCATTTGGAGGTAAAATATGTTGGTAATAGGTGCTTATAGATTAATTTAATGGGAAATTTACACCTGCCACTTCCAAAAATTTATTATTTTCAAACGACACCCTCAAAATTCATTACTTTAAGGCAGCACTCCGCTTTTGAAGTCAGATAGGAGTGCTGTGTGAAAATAATGAATTTTGGAAGTACTGCTTAAAAATAATAAATTTTTGAGGGTGGCAGATGTAAATCTCCCAATAAAATAAGTATGCAATAGATGATTGTAGGTATATAATAGGTGCATGTAGGTTAATTTTCAGCAATTCAATTAAATTATATTTTTGGAATAATTTGAGTGAAACATTAAATATAAAATTACTTATGAAACTTTTAAAGTGTGGTTATCAGCACAAATAACAATTTTTATAATTAATATTTATGTAGTAGTCATATTTAAATGAAATAAAAGATTGTAATCTTATGATCATCATCAAGATGAGAAACATGGAAATAAAAAAATAAAAATAAAAAATCTCTTTGATGAAAGAATTCCAAATTAAAATATGACATCACTACAAAAATTTCAATAATAATGTAAATTGTAAAACTGTTTCTATAATTTTTTTTTTGAAAATTATCACACAAATCTATAAAATAAAAGTAATCATTAAAAAAAATTATAAATTTAAATTTAAGATTATAAGCTAAAATAATAGAATTGGACCCATAAATAACTCAGGATACAAGTGTAAACTTTTATTTACGCCAATAAGTTGTGCTACTACTTGTGTGCAAGAGGAGGTCACATCTTCGATTTATGAAAATTTTAAGGTCTTACAATTATGTCATAATATATTACTCTATTTTAAATATTTTTATTGGTATTAAACAAATTATATCTACACCTAAGTTAATTTTTTATTACCATCTAAAGAGAATAAATAAAATATTTAATTTTTTAACCTAATTTATATTTCACATCATTCATTCGAGAATTTGAGTTTTTTTCAATTCATCATCAACTCCGTCATGAATCTGAGATTACTCAGCCGAATCTCCTCACCATAAAGATTGGAACCTCTGATTAGCTAATTATTTTGTTCTATTAGTTCTAACAATCGCAGGGCGTTAAGGTTGTTGAGTGAGACAATAAGACTAAAAGAGGACGACGCAGATAAACTTAAGCGATGATGTTTTTGCTAATACGAGAGGAGAAAATTTTTTTTTTTTTAAATAGTGAGAAGAAAATGTTTCTTGACAGAGGAGAGGAGTTATTTTTTGTATTTATTTAATTTCAACATTTTATATCTCCCAAATTTAATTGGACAAATAAGATTGTCATATTCAATGAATGGATGTTATTATTTTCAACCAATAGAGTAAAGATTTAATCAAATGTAACTATGAATAAGAAAAATCAACCATGATACCGACATAGTACCTCTATATATTGAAGACAATCAAGTTCAAATTTAGGGCAAATTATGCTCAGGTCCCTGAGTTTAACGCTTAATATCGCGCAGATTTATATTTTTAAAATTATAACATCGGGTCCCTGAGTTTTAAAAAATTATCAAATGAGTCCTTTTTTAATTTTTTTTATAATTAATTTTTTTTAAAATTACCAGTTTACTCCTGTCATTCTCTCTCTACTCCCGATCCAGCGCACGCGATCGGTGCCAACGCGACCCGTCGGTGGCCGCGCGACCCGCTGGCTCATTCCTTTCTTAAAAAGCTCAAGGCAAGAGGGTGAGAGGAACTTAGGCGAGCTTGTCAAAGAGTTCGATATTCTTTGACACTGCTCACTTTCATTCTGAAAAATAAAAATAATTTCTTAAAAGATGGAATACTTACTTTCATTCACCCATAGCTTCCCGTATTATTTCTCATTCGTTTTTCTTTAATTTAAGAAGACTTCCTCCATAACTCTGTTTTGCGTTCAAAAACTCACTTTTTCTCACAATTATTTTTTATTTTAAATTAATTTATCAACAAAATTTCAATATTTTAGAGGAGGTAAAATATTACATGCACAAATAATATTATATACACACAACATACTATAAAATCATACATTAAATGCATTTTTCATGATACATATTAAGGTTTTAAAGCTAGGTTGAAATTCATTAGTTTTAGCTTTTTTAGATCAATTTTGGTCGACTTCAATTTGAAAATATATATATATTTTTTAATTTTAAACTCGGTAATTTTGACAGAAACTGAGTTTTAAAATTTTAGTACATGTATTCATAATTTATTTATTAGGATAATTACACCCAAGTCTCTGAGTTTAAGGTTTATCACACATGTCCACGTTTTTAAAATTATAACATCGGGGACCCTAGCTTTCAAAAAATTATCATACGGGTCTTTTTCTTATTTTGTTATTATTAAAAAAATTTAAAATTACTATTATAACTTTACCTCTCTCTCTCCACCCGATTCGGCGGCAGACCCACCCCGCGCGGCCGCGCGTAGTAGCCGCGCCACCTCGAGCCGCTG